>PVJA010010094.1:26844-58709 GCA_004027025.1 Myocastor coypus
AAGTGCTGGGATTACAGGCGTGAGCCACCACGCCCGGCTCATATATCTTTGAAATCTACCTGGAAATGATTTTAGTATGTGACAGGCAAGGTTATGATTTTTTTGTAGTTGTATCTTCACATAACTTACATAAAACTTTTAACTTTCTTCATTAAAATGCAATGGTTGATGGACCATATTGTTTTCATTGTGTTCTATTCATCTTTTATTTGTTATTTTTATTATAATTTCTTTTCTAAATTATGATAATAAATTTTACATAAAAGTCTTGCTTTTACATATTTTCATTGAAGACTTGTTTACTTTTTAATTTCTACTTTTCTGTAAGATTTTAAAATGTATTTATGAGAGCTGGCCAAATAGCTCAGCAGATTAAATCCCTGCTTAGGCAGGCTTAGTGACTGGGGCTCAATCTCTGGTCTGCCAAGCTGGCACTGCTGCCGAGGTGCACTGAGACAGCAACTGAGAACAGGCGTAGTGCTGTGCACCTATAATCCCAGCCCTTGGGAGACCGAAAACGGGAGGATCATTATGAGTCCAATCTGTGTGGAGAGATTCTGTGAATCATGTACTAAATATGTTAATATAGGTATACATACATATATATTACATTTTGAAGTATATATATATATTTGAAGTATATATATATTTCAACATATGTATATATTGAAATATATTATGTTTTGATATATATATATATATGCAATATATATATATATATATATATATGAAAAATATATGGAGTTTTAGTCACTCACTTATACACACATGGACATATGCCAACCTGTTGGTGCCTCATTCACTTTTCATGAACTTTACTGGTACACATTAGATAGAAATAATAATTACATTCAACGTAGAGACTTTGTAGTTATATGTCATATATCTTGATTCCTCCTTTTTTTCTATTTCCCCTCTCCCTTCAAGGCCTCTTCCTCTCATTATTTGCAAAAGCTAAGGAATAGTTTTATGGAATCCATTGCCTAGCTTAGTTTTGACAATCTTAAATATTATAAAACTCAATCACGAGCATTTTTCTATTCTTTTAGTTACTGTTGTTATGTAAAAGTTCGATAAACTTTTGTAGTTATTAATGTTTATTACCTGTCATTTGTGATATTTATTTTTTAATTTCAAATTAGATGATTTTAAGTATATTTTTAAAATTCATATTAGCATCAAATATGAAATAAAATTTGTACAAAAATACATAATTAGAATTTTTTTGTGGACCAGGGATCAAACTCAGGACTTTATTCTTGCCTGGCAGGCACATATGCCACTGAGCTAAAGATTCATTATTTGAAAGCTATTAAATCTACATGAAAGCAAATATTCAAACTAATTTGCATAAATTTCAAGGTTTTGGTTAGAAATTTTCAAATTGTATATGCATTTAAGGAAATTCAAAGACTTATGAATAATAGCCACTGTAAAATCACCACAAAATTATGTAGAGGGATAGCAGTCCTTGATATGATTTGTTATTATACTTCCAGCTATAATAAGTAAAGATCAAATATTGCAATACAAAGTCAAGGATTATGCACACATTGAACTGGTACTTTACAAAGGCTCAAAGACAACTGTGAAAGTAAGGACTCTATTAGCATTTGTGAGATACGAGGTATCCATATGTGAAACCACCAAGTAGACCCGACAAAGAACATTTTAGGTACATGTGTTGTATCAGACTTAAAATTTTACTACAAAAAGTACAACAAAGGAAAGGGAGACATTCTTTGTTAACTGAGGCTAGGCAGTGATTTTTCAAACAGATCACAGAAAGTGCTAAAAATAAAACTTTACTTTAATAAAGCTTTGAAATTCAACCCTTTGATGAGCACAAGTTTGAAGATAAGCTAAAACCTGATAAAAAATTACTCAGGCATTGAATATTTATTAAAGATCAGTGTCAGATATAGCATTGTTGGAACATAGAGAAAACAAACAGTTCATTTAAAATGGATAAAGAGTTTGAACAAGAAGAATACAGTAGCAAATAATTGCAGAAAGATGCTTAGGATCCAAATGAGAGAGGAGCTCCTGTATGTTGCAGCAGAACACCATGCGAAAATGATACAAACATTCTCAAGGAGGTGAAGGGTCTCGTGCCTGAAAAAAGTCACATAATGTAAACATTTTTTTCAAATATTTCCCATCGGATGATATTTTTATAGCACAATTTTCATTCTCCCTTAGTTCTTGAAGTGGTAATTTTAATTTAACAATATGAACTAGTTGCTGGTGTATTACTTTTTCTCCTAAGTATCTTCCTGGTATCATTTTTTGATGAGCACATTTCATCACAAACTTGGCCAATAAGTTTGCAACAAGCATTTTGACTGAAATGCTGAAAAGAAAGCTGGAAAGTTCAACTACTTAATATTCCATCAAGTTTTTTATAAGTGTAGAATTATACTTTAAATGTTTATTGTACATGATTAATCACACTGAGAAGCAATGCAATGTATTGAGAATATTGGCCCAATATCTCTGAAGTGTATTTTCATTTAGGAAATGGTCAGTGAAAGACTAATACATATATTACAAATTAGGTAGATTGATCAGATCATTTTAAGGTTAATCAAATAAGGTGCACATTGATGGTTGCATTTCACTAGTTTATCCATGAAGCAGTATATTAATTTTTAAAATGTGATTTAGCTGGGCATGGTGGCTCACGCCTGTAATCCCAGCACTCGGGAGGCTGAGGCAGGAGGATTGGTGTGAGTTCGAGACCAGCCTGGGGTACAAAAGTGAGCTCAAGGCCAGCCTCAACTGCATAGCGAGACCTTGTCTCAAAAAGAAAATAAATAAATAAATAAATAAATAAATAAAATGTGATTTAATACAGAGTATATATATTTTAAATTTTTTTCTCATTTTGGTAACTATTAAGTAGTACAAGTTTGGGGTATATTGGTTTTGAATCTAACTCTCTAATAGTGCCATCATTTTCCTCATATTTGCCTTTCTCCCATTTCTAAACATCATTTGTAGGAACTAGAAGGGTAACTCAGTGGTAGATCACTTTCTAGCATGTGAACCACTATCAGTTTGATCCGCAGACCCTCAAAAATGAATTAAAATATCATTTTCTGAGGCAAGAGTACACTTTAGCTTATTACTATGTTGTTCCACATGTATAATTCTAGTCAGTTTTGTGCAGTTTATTGGAACATGTTTTCTTAATGTTATCTGGTTGTGGTGGTTGATACATTGTGTCAACTTGAGGAATCTTGGCTGGATGGGCTCAGCTGGTTCCTGGTGGTGGAGGCCCCATCCTACAGGATGCAGAGGGCCTGCCCTGGGATGTGATTGGTTCTACCATAGGGCCAGATGGGCCACTCCAGAGTGACTCAGTACAAAAAGTGTATAAAAAGAGTTGAGGAAGACTTTGTGGGATCAGCCCAGCCCAGCAATTCTGAAGGTGGTGTTGTGTACAGTAATTTATAGTAATCTAGAAATGAAGGTAGAAATGTATATCTTAAGGTGGTTCAAGTAATATTTAGATATGTATGGTAGTTGTTAGAGTGGATATATCAAGATGGCTCACTACAATTTTAATCTTATATATTTATATGTATGGAAAACTGAACAAATTTATCAAGAGATTATGTACAAAAACAAGAGGATACAGTAGTGAACAGATACTAATAAGAAAACAAAGCAAACATATTGAGCACAGAGATTGGGGATAGGAAAATAGAATGAACAACACTGAAAAGGAGCAGAAGTGTGATGGGAAATCCAGATAATGAGAAGGCTTTGTGATTCTGTACACAAAGAAAAGAACAAAACAATAGCGACAGCAAACACCACAGAGCATGTGAACATAGAATTGGAGCCATTGAATTTGGTGTCATGGACAGGATCAGTGATCAAAACCCAAGTCCCTAGGTCTGGGGACAAAACTATGATAGGATCTAGCTTTGCGCTGTTCAGAGAATTAAGTACTAAGGCCTCTGGTACATACTGGCTTATACTGTGCTGTGCTCACTGGGATGCTTTTATTCAGGGAAAGATCATCTATATCCAAGTTTGACTGCTGAACTCTCTGCACATTTCAGGATGTTGTTAGCTCTATAACTGCTATGAAAGGAGATTATGAATAGGGTAAATGTCCATTTTGAATTGCTCTTTATTAATAGAGAAATTTGAATATTGAGTAAGTTGATAGGGCTGAATTGTGTATTAAATTGAATAGCATTAAATCAAATTTTCTATTATATAGAACATTATGTAATCGACTTGCCTATTTCTTGAATTCTTAAAAACTCAGGATGATTTATCTTTCTTCAGAGTTGAACTTTCAAGTTAGTAATAGGAATGTAAGTAATATTTATAGCTTCTCATGCCTCTGTGCCAATAGAGTGATCCATAAGCTTGAATTTATAGCTCTGCTTTAATGACAAATTTGTTATTTTTAAGATGAGGTTTCAAAGAGTGACTTAGTTTTTATAACCTCTAATGTAGGAAGGTGCTTAATAGGGCTTGAACAGTACTTTGCTGAGATTTTTGGTTAATAATTACAGGTAAAACCATTGTATTGCTCTTTTAATGCTCTTCATGTTATTGTAAAATATGTTTATATTAAAATTAAAAATCCCTTGGAGTTCTACAGATTATTTGAAAGAGCATCTGGATTAGTTTATATCTTTATATTTACTTTGTTTCTATATGAGACAACTGTGTTCAGTGGAAGTTTTTCTGATATGGTTATATTTGTCAGGTTTAGTGTATTTTATGTTACAAATAATTTAGGAGCTCTAGCATTAATTTTCATCAACCACATATTTTAAAACTATTTTGATTTGGGAAAGACATTTATTATTGTGGTATTAAAATATTGTATTATTAAAATGGAATATTTCCAAGAACATATGTGTTGGTATCAAATATAATTTTCTACTGTAACCAACATATTGAATAAGCCTGTTTAGGGGCCATCAGCAGAAAGCAACAGTACTATTCTTTCCCACCAACTATTTAACATTCACTTAGTATAAAATATTTGTTATGGCATTTTCCACTGCTGGGGTTTAAAACATGGATTAAACAATAGGCACAATTTCAGACTCTCTAAATTTAAGGTAATTTAGCATGGCTTTGAACTGTCTGGTTTTAGCTGCAATTTAAGTCTGATATTCATGAAGAACACATTAGAGGGTTGTGACAGTTGCCCTCTACTCGTAAGTCCCATTTCACAAACAGTATAGTTTATTTTCTCCTTTTGCTGATGCTCTTTCCTTAGCTTTTTAAAAGCTTAATGATGCTTTCTTGTTGCCTAGAGACCCACAAATAACATTATTTTCTACATGACTCATCTTTTTGCATTAGAAACACATTTCGCCATTACGGCCATGATGCTAGTCATTAAACATTCCTTATCGCTCTCCGTGCATGTCTTCATCTCACCATCCATGTCTCTCGGTCTCCATCTCCTGTATTACCATAAACCAATCCCGTACAGTGAGAAGTAGATCCTTCAAGTATGGTGACAGGACCGAGGACAAGCATTGCGGTAACATGCAGGCAACACCCATTGCTCACTCTGTCTCATTTTGCCATTTGCTTTTGGGTTAAGCTGAGGACTATGTGCTCCTTCATTTTTTTCTTTGGAGTTTTGGAAGTTAAAGCGAAGTGGTAATTCTTTCTATGAATATATTTTCCATGAAGTCTATTCCACACAGTTTCTCTTTCATGTTTTTATATACTTAAAGTAAATGAGAAATTTTAAAGGACCTGTAATTGGATGTAATTCCCTTTATAAATTTGAATTTTAGCTTATTTCCAATTTCATATATGTGATATATGATGTTTGATACATATTTCATTTTATTTTGTTTATCATTGTGTTACAGATGATATATTGTGTCAGTTGAAGTCTAGCAGTTTCAGGAAGCAACTCAGTAGTTCTACATCCTAAGGTGTAAAGGATGTGCCCATTGTGTCAACTTGAGAAGTTCACACGTTTAAACTAGGGGCTCAGCAGGCAGCATCCTCACTGTAAATTTCCTGGGCCTTTGCAAGAGGAGGGCTTGGAAATGATGTGAACCCTATACCTAGCAGAGGGCAAGCAGTCAGAACACGATATAAGAGGGGGAAAGAGGCTTGCTCCCCCAATACCCTCTCCTCTTTTGTTCTTGCTGCTTTTTCTGTCTTCTGCCACCTTAAGCTGTTGTCCCTGTGCCATGCCATCTGGCCTTGGAGCCAACTGATTATGAACTGAAACCTCTAAAAAACTGTAAGCTAAATCAACCCTTTCTTCTTTAACTTGGGATGTCAGATATTTTTTTTATCCCAGCAATGACAGAAAAGTAACCAAGACACATTGTATCATATTAGCATTGTAATTATTATGTTCATAGCATACATTTCCAGTTTATCAAAATCATGGAAATTCACTGTGCTATGCACGATTTCAATTTATGCAGCTTTTTCTGTCCCCTTCTGAACTTCTGAAAATTTCTGTCTTCTTTTCCTTATTATCTACTTTTTTTTTTTTAATGACTGGCTCAGCCTGCCTTGGGGGTGGGGCTGGCACAGCATGTGGTTCCGGGAATCTAACCGTGGTCCCTGTGGTTGCCTAAGCTTTCCTAAACAGGAGCTTTAGACCATTGAACCATCTCATCAGCCCTTATTATCTATCTTTTATTTTGATCTTCATTTATAATTTGAATTTCTCATCTAAGAGAAATTAAGCAATATTTAAGCTGGTGTGTCTATCTTATTTCACTAGTATTGCAGTCTCAAAATGTACACATTTTCTTACAAATGACTCAAATCTACCCTTCATTACTCAAAGGAGTCCTTCCTTGTGTGTAAACACCACAGAAGTGTTTTGTATTCATCTGCTGATGGGCACATAGCCTGGTTCCAAGTGTTACCTGTTAAGCTTGTGCTGCTATTGGCATGCCTGTATCACTGTTCTATAATATCCTTAACCATTGCAGGTAGATACCTAAAAGGGGACTAGCTGGGTCAATTATTATTATTATTTTTTTTTGTAAATTTCAACTACTTAATCAACTCTATGTAAATATAAATGTTTTATATATTAAGCAATTAGAAATTACTTCTAGAATAAACAAATAGCAAAGTTATAACTTTGAATCCTTTAAAGATTTGGTATAATCTTATTTTTGTAGTTACAGCATTATTCATCAATATTTATGGAACATTATGTTTGTAAGAGTTGATGTTTTGACTACTAAACAAGAAGTACAGAAATCTTTACCAAAATTTTACCCATGGTATTATAGATACTAGAGTATTCTGAGGATCTGAGATTTAATATATCACAACTGAGAAAATAGTTCCTGAGCAGCAGCATCATTTTGCAAGTATTACATGGTATAAAAGTTTGAATAAGATCTCTACAGTGAAGGAAACATGTCTCAGTTACTTTTTTCTCATTGCTGAGACAAATTACCCAATATCTGAACTTAAAGAAGCAATGGTTTATTTAGCTGACAGTTAGCGGAGGCTTTAACCCATAATTCCCTGGCTCCAAAACAAAGTGGCACATGGCTGAGGGCAAGAATTCAGGGCAGCAGAAAATGGAGGGGCAGCATCTTTAGCTTCTAGGGAGCCTCTCTTCCCTCCTTACATTGTTATGCAGATCATGCACCCCAGGGCTGGTTTAGCGCTCATACCCATAATCCCATCACTCCCATGGGATCATGAATTAAACACAACCTAGATGCCACCCCAACAACTGCATGAGGCTTTGGGGGGACAACTAAATACAAGCCATAACAGAAAAAAAGTATAAGACACCATGCCATACTTTTTCATTTTTTATGTGGCTATTATTCATTCTCTAAAATCTGTCATTTTTCTGAGGCTATGGATTTAACAACCCTAAAATCAAAAGTAGACAGTACAGTGGATAAGGTTACTCAGCCTGTTTACCATTATTACTGAGTGATTTTACTCAGCCTGTTTAACATTGTTACTGAGTGTTACTGCTTCTATTTTCCTCAAATGTATTCTTGGATGAGCAAAGCCCTAGAAAACATAGTATCAGACTGAGGGTATAGCCCAGAGGCACAGCGCCTCCCTGGAAGCTACAAGATCCCTGATTTTCTGTGTGTGTGTGTGTGTGTGTGTGTGTGTGTGTGTGTGTGTGTGTGTTTGAGAGAGAGACAGAGAGACAGAGACAGAAAGAGAGAAAAGAAAACGTTAACACCCATCAAAGGAGGAAGTAAATACTCACTGTGGAGAATTATTTTCTAGAGAGGAAGTATTAGCCTAGTTTGCATAAAGTAAAAAATTACTAAAATATGAAAATAATGATTATATCCTAAAATTCTGATCATGTTGGTTTTATTACAAAGAAATAGAAATAAGTAGTTGCAATTGTAATTGTTTATTCAAGAATGACATATGATAGACATGAATATTTAAGGTTTATATAAATAAACCAAAATGCTTTTAAAAGAATATGGATATTGTAATCATGTTAGCTTATAAGGAAAAAGGGGATAGTAAGTGAATAAAACAAGGTTAATATATTTTTAAAAAGATTAGAAAATTATTGCATAATGAGACATATGACAGTTAACTCTAATTTTTTTTTTTTTTTTTTTTTTTTGGTTGTGGTGGTGATACCGGAGATTGAACTCAGGACCTTGCTCTTGTCAGGCATGCACTTATTCCACCAAGCTATCTCCCCAGCTGATCAACTTTAACCTTAATAGTCTGTCAACTTGGGCCAAAAATAAACATTCAAAAAATGTAAACTACATTTGTATAAAAAGCCTTTTACTGCATATGTGCATTTAACAACGTTATTTAATTAAACTTGTCAGTATGTAAAATTATTATCTGTTAGCATTGGTAAATTTGGGATTTTTATAAAATAAAAATCATTAGTAGTTTTTATCTTTCACTTATTTAGCTTATGTTTTGCCAATTCTAACTTTATTCTAAATTAGAAATTGTGTGGGGGCTGGGGAGATAGCTCAGTAGAATAGCACAAGGGCTTGAGTTCAATCCCCAGTTCTGCCAAAAATAAACCCAAAAAACAAACTAATAAAATAAGTTTATAGCAGCACAATTTGTGACAGACAAATCCTGGAAACAACCAAAATGCACATCACCTGAAGAATGGTTGGAAGAAATGTGGTATTTTTATACAATGGAATATTACACAGCTATAAAGAATGAGAAACTAGAAGACCTCATATACAAGTGGATGTATCTTGAGGAGATGCTCATAAATGACATAAATCACACCTATATGTGTAAATGTGTTATCATCTTCTTGGTGTAAGAACTCAGAAGAACAAATAAAAATGGAAAGGCCTAACACAGCTGGACAGAAATCAATAACTTAAGGGTTAAACAACAAGGAGACTCCAGTCAGAAAAGATAGGAAACATGGCAGGAGAAAAACCATGCACTTATGTACACAGGATGAATAGACAGTGGTCCTAAGAATCTCCAACAGGTTTTTCACACTGAGGATAGCAATGTGTAACACTAAAACTATGCTTAGAATGCCTGTCATTCTGGTCTTTCAGAGAGAAAACACTGCTCAAGCAGTGGTCATGACTCATCCAGATGGCTGACACTGACAAAAGTTTTACAAAGCACTATAAATGGTTTCAAGGTAAATCCTGAGGGTATTTGACTGACCTTGGGAGGTACAAAAGTTCCAAGTTTGGTTATACAGGTCTTGCTTTAACTTGCCCTTAACCACACAGCATAAAAGTTTAACCATGAAGCATAAAAACTAAAGCTAGATTAGTATGCTGAGCTGTAAAAGGCTTAAAGCAACAGCTTTCAGGCCCGGCGGGATGGCTCAGGGGTCTAAAGCGCCTGCTTGGGAAAGCTTGGGCAGCTTCAGGGACCGCGGTTCGATCCCCAGCACCACATGCTGCGCCAGCCCTGCCCTCGGGGTGGGCTGAGCCGGCCATAAAAATGAGTGAATAAACAAACAAAGGTTGTGAAACAAGAAAAAAAAAAAAAAAAAAAAAAAAAAAAAAAATAAAAAAAAAAAAAAAAAAAAAAAAAAAAAAAAAACCAGCTTTCAACGTTGCTAATTATGCGAGTAACCCAATACGATTATGGAATATTGGACTATATATACAATTACTTTCTCTTAGTTCAGTGAGAAGAAATTTTTGTACCAATAATGATTAGAAAAATTATCATGCCTGCATCCTGTGCTCTGAATGACTACTATGAGGACAACGTTATACATTGTTATCAGTTATTGGGAATGTGCTATAATGTGTTTTGAAACTTACATTATGCCTTATTAAAAGCAATAAAAATAAAATAAAATGGAAATTATAAATAGCAATTATTGGGGCCCAGCGGGATGGCTCAGTGGTCTAAAGCCCCTGCTTGGGAAAGCTTGGGCTGCTTCAGGGACCGCAGTTTGATCCCCGGCACCACATGCTGTGCCAGCCCTGCCCTCGGGGCGGGCTGAGCCGGCCATAAAATTAAGTGAATAAACAAATAAAAAGGTTCTGAAGCAAGAAAAAAAATAAAAATAAAAATAATAAATAAATAAATAGCAATTATTCCTAATTATAGTGTCAATTGCTCAACAGTTTTATTTTTGTCTTAGTTGAAGATATCAAATATGTTTTATAGAAGTTAATTAAAATTTCCTATCTGTGTAGGTGTGCTAGATCCTGAAAATGCAGAAATGAATGGGAATTTTTCAGCATCTACTGAGAGAAGCTTGGCCATCAAGCTACACATTAAAATTACTTTGGGGTCAATGTAAATAAATGTTTAGTGCTATTGATGCAAAAATAAAGTAATGGATATTGTTGCTAGATAACCACCCATTAATGAATACTTTCACATTTCCACAATTTATGTAATTATATAGTTATTTCCTGTTAAGCCAACTATGTAAATTGATCATTATATTCATAGCATATAGAGCATCAAAGATTGTAACTTATTTTATATGAAGCTCATGATTCATACCATATTCAAAATATATCAATATTTAAGGAAAAGAACACTAAAATTACTGTGCAAAATATCAAACAATTAGCCGGGCATGGTGGTGCATGCCTGTAATCCCAGCACTCGGGAGGCTGAGGCGGGAGGATCTATGAGAGTTTGAGACCAGCCTGGGCTACAAAACTGAGCTCAAGGCCAGCCTGAACTGTACAGCGAGACCCTGTCTCAAAACGAAAAAAAATATCAAACGATTAAGTTTATTGTCTCACCATACATCAGATATTATAAAGACCATTAACTAAATCCAGAAAGGGGAATGTGCCTTGATTTACTAGCATCTATTTCAAAAAATGTGTGGTTGGTAAACATTTTCTTAAATCAATTTATATCATTCATTCAATTTACAAACTACAAAAGAATAATCATGTCATCTGAATATACTCCAAAGACTACATATACACATAGTCTTTGAAAAATATAACATCTATCTTTACTAAAGACTCAGTAAACTGTGTAGTGCAAAGCACTTCTTTAAAGTGGTAGGCATATCTGAAAGCCTTCTTCTATAAGCAGGAGCAAAGAAGGAAGTCAGTATTCATCACTTGGCACTTCTGTTCACCATAGTGGAGTTTCTAACCATCCTAAGAAGTCGTGAAAAGTGAATAGAAGCAAAAGAATTTAGGTATGAAAGAATTTAGGTATAATAGTTATTTTCATTCCTTTTATGTTAGAGATAATTTCATTTGTCAAAAACCTGGTTAGTTTAATAATTTAAATGTATTATGTTTTCTTTATGTTAACTGTATATCAATAACATCACTAAAGGAAAAGGCTGGAGGTAACATTTCATATACATTAATGTACTAAAGTAGGAATTTTTGTTGTTGTTGTACTTTTAGGGGAAGGACTACAGGGCGTTCAAGGTCTCACCGCTAAATTGAACTCATAGTGACCAACCTGTTTACAGTCTCCTAAGAGCTGGGATTGCAGGTGTGAGCCACCAGGCCATATCAGTTGCTGTCTCAGCGTGCCCTGGGGGCATGGCTGGCACTGCAGGCCCCTGCACCTGTTTGAAGGAGCATTAATCCGCTGAGCTTAAAGTAGGAATCTGTTTCTGTTCTGCATGAGAATAAAATAACTTCCAATGCACTGCACTGGCCTAAAGCAAAAAAGTGATGATCGTTGGTTATATGAAATAAATATACTCCTGGAAACATCTACTCTGCTAAAAATACATTCCAAGTAAATGATCACAGATGATTCAGAGTGTTCCAAGCAAGGATACCAGTTGCTGGTTCATTGATTGTGACAGAACGTTGGATGCGATCTCAGGAGCTGTCAGTGTGGCACTACGTAGGAAAATGCGGCTGATCAGCAGAACTGAGGACCACATGGCAACAGGACGGGCAGATGTGATGGGCGCATTAGCAGAAGGGAGCAAACAAACAAAACCAAGCAACAGACGGGTTACCTCCAACGTGGTGTGGAATGAACCTAACCAAAATGATATTTTACTCACAAAAATGAAACAGTGTGCATAATTTTTTTTTTTACAATTACAATAAGTGCATGCAGTTTAGCAAGTATATAATAACTGAAAAATTGAGCCAAGACTGTAACGTGTTGACTTTTCTGGAGTAGTTATCAGATAGGTGAGTGAATGGATGCGTAAGTGAGCAAGAAGTTAAAAAAGGAAATCATATACTTCTCAAACAAATTCATGTCAATAATACTTCCTGAGGCATATAAATAACTTGAGTACTACATTTATAGTATTTTAATATTTAATTACTGAAGAAAAAAACCAATGTCTTCTGTCCCCACATGTCCAAAAGCTGCTAAAGTATTTAAGTTACAGCTGTTACAAAATACAAATTAAAAAATAGTTGGTTGGCTTTATTTCCCCTGTCCTGTTAGAAGCCATGTTTGAGTTGCTTGGAAACTGCAGAGCTGGCGGTGCAGGAGAGCTCACAGCATGGTGCGGGAGACGGAAGAGTGGCCCAGATCCCAAGGGGGACACTGATTATTCAAGGATCTCTTTTGAAGAAAATATTCTAAAATCAGTCCAGCTCATTTGTACCATTTAGATGCTGCTGATGAAATGAATATTCTAGGCTGCAATGCCTCATTAAGTTTATATTCTTAATGCAAAATGCATTTCTTTCATTAAAGGTCCAGATTCAACTGGATGGGTAGCCCACAGTTGCAATCCTAGTATTCTGGGAGGCTGAGATAGGTTTGCAAATTGGAACCCAATGCCTGGTATGGAAAAGCAAGCAACTTGTATGAGTGTGTCTCAAAATCCAAAGTATTGGGTATGTAGCTCAGTGCAGAACTCCTGCTTTAACTCACAAACACACACACATACACACACACACGAAGCCCAGGTTGAAGAAGGGCAACTGTGGGCTGGAGACATAGCTCAGTGCGCTAAGCACCTACCTGTCAAAAGAAGGGAAACTTTGGGATGTTACCAGAACAACAGGAATTGTCTTTAGGGAAGGCAACACACACCATGAAAGCCTAGCATCTAAAGAAGTTCTTTTTGGCAGATTTCCTGGGTTGAATGCCAGGACAGTAGGAATAACTATAAAGGGCCAGAGAGTATTTCTTACCCATAGAGTTGTGCCAAGCTCACATAAAGGTCTTAGGAAAAGAAAGGGACTTTTTCCCATTGATTTGATGACCTTGAGCTATGTTAAAAACGTTGGCAAACAAATATAGATACCCTGTCAGAGTTACCACTGAACATTTTCAGTTGATCTCGAAGGACGTACCAAAGGTGTACAGAACAGCAAACTTCAACGGCCCTTTGAGTTCAGAATCTCATGCAAAGGGTTCTTTGTACTTCCTCTTCCACTGCCACAACCTCCTTGGTAAATAAGATAAAGCAAAAATCTCTAAAAGTTATGGAATATGTAAAGCAATGTGCACTGTCAGTGATGAATTATGTACAAAGCAAAGACACAGGGTCCACTGCTTTACTGCTTTAAATATAGGAGTAGGACTGATAGTGGAGAACAGTTGTGCCAGAGTTTAGGGAAAAATGTTTCTGACTTTCACTGGAAAACTATCTAATGTAACATGGAATATAGAGAAATTATTCAAAAGGGCGTAAGCCAGAGGGTTTTGCATATTGCATTTAGTTTTAAATTGCAGTTCATCTGCAATATGTGTGCATTAAATTTCTCTCCTAGCAATCACATGACCTAAAGACTTTGTAAAATATATGACTGTATTGGAAATATTTAATTTTAAGTTATCTTTCCAAAAGGTAAAAGTATACTGCTGCATCCTTGAGTGTGAATTCTTAACTACCTTTACATGAGCTAAAAGTACACTGTGTCCTTCGGTGTAAGACTTAAGGTCCTGGACCCTTTTCCAGTCTCAGAGACATAGCATCCAAAATCAGAATCTCAAAGGAGAGGTTCATTTGCCTCCTGTAGTTTAGAGACTTCAGTCCAGGCTGGAAAATTCAGAAATGGCATGGTGGCAGTTCTGTGGTGGGAAAGGCTGCTCACACACACCATGAGAGAAAAAGGGAAAGCCAGAGGCAGACCAGAGCACGATCCTTCAGGGTCGCAGTGGTAAAGACCCATCTTTTCCTTTCAGGAGCAGCCGCTTGATAGCACATGACCTATGATTCGATGGTTGCACAGGTCTGCCAACCTGTGACACACTCCCTGACCAATAGCCTCCAAAAGTATGTGAGACTTTGGGGAACATTTCAGGTGATGCCAGAGAGCCAGAGGATGCAACAAAGGATTCCTTAATTTCTGGGGTGGTTTTATCATCCTTTTCTATTTCTAATGTCAGTTATCTACAGACATAACCAGAGTTATTCTAATTTGCTAGGTTTTGTTTTTCTTTTGGTACAGGGTCTCACTATGCAGTTTGGACTCATAGCGATCTTCCTGTCTCAGCCTCCTGAGTGCTGGGATGACAGGTGTGCAATAGCACAACTGCAGATCACACTTAGTACTAGAAAATTCTTCTTTAAAAAAATCAAAGTAGTTTATTCAAAATCTATGAAATGTTCCACATAAATTGAGATGCCTGATTAGAGAATGAGAAATTGAAAATCGTGGTCTATAATTTCTAGTTCATTTGTCCCTGATAATAAAATAATCAGGAAATAATTTCATTATATTATTATATGCTACCTTGTCTCAGGCAGTGTTTTTAAAGGAACAATAAATCTTCTTTGAGTGAAATTAGTAGAAGTAAGTCATGAGGGAAGAAGGTAAGGAAAAATCAATGATGCTCTGAGTTTTGCAGAAAATATTGAGTTGCTGGAGTATTTAATCCAAATTTTAAGGAATGAGGGGAAAAGTTGATACACTTTGACCTGTGCTGGGTTTTCAAGAAGATATAAGTGACAAACTTCCTATTCCCACCTTGAAATATCTTGTGTGGATTTAGGCATTTTAATATCATTTTTCCAGATATAAATATAAATACATAAATAGCACACTCTAAAAACTTTCAGATTTCAGAAGGAAGTCTGAGAAATCTAGAGGGCATTGATATCATATTAGGACTGCCATACTCGATTTCCTATTCATTCCCTTTCTTTCTGATCATTGCTAGCCACATTGTTTTTCCCTCACCATTCCAATTTAGAGCTTATCTTTGAGCCATATGTTATGCTTTAAAATTTAGTAAAGGCGGTCGTGGAGATAGCTCCATGGCATAAGTGACTGTCAAGTGCGAAGTCATGAGTTCGAACCCTGGTCCTGGCAATAAATAAATAAATAATATTTAGTAAAGTAGTTTTTTTTTTCTCACATGGGATAGCTGGGATAAAATCTACATATATACTAATAAGACCATTATTTCAGTAAAAATAATTAGAAAGATAGTTCATGAAATCTAACTTTTTAAAAAAATTCTGCATTATGGAAAAATGAGATTGATGCTTAATTTGAAGCAGCCATCACGTATATTTTTGACTTTATGTGACAGACATTAAGAAAACTGATTTGTTAATAGTAAAGTTTTACCATATTTCCCTTTACAACTTAGTAAATCTTTTAATTTTTAATAGGCTTGTAATACAACAAGAAATACCTATGCGTGAGGCACCTTGACGACCCTAACTACACCTATGACATGAAAATATGGTACTTTGTACCTCTTTGAGATTATTCAAGATGCTTACACTATCTCTTCTTTCTTTGGAATATAATGGTAAATTCTTCCAAAAGACAGAACTAAACATGTAAGTACAATATTGTTCTGTCAGTATGCCTTCCTGTTCCATCATCTGAGAGCAGTAACATTATGTAGGCTACACATGTAGTGAGTTCACTATTATTTTTACTTTCCATTGAATACAGCTATCATACTGTATCATAGGTATCCACAAATTCTTTTCATGGACTAAGATTATGATCACTTTTCACAATCTATGTAGTAATTTTAAAGTGGTTATCTATTATGTCTTCATGTGATAGCAGAGCGATACATGTAATAATAGAACTAATGTCTTTAAGTTTCAGTTCAAACTGTGATGATCTTTATTTCTTCCTATATTGTCAGGGAAAATAATTTTATTTTATTTATTAATTTTGAGACAAGGTCTGTCTATATAGTTTAGGCTCACTCTTAACTCATGGCAATCCCTCTGCTTCAATCTCCCTGGTTTTAGGATTACAGCAATGATCCATCATGTATGACTGGACAAATCATATCTTTAAAAAGTATATAACAGGGGCCTGGAGAGATAGCTCAACAGCATAAGCACCTCCCTGGCAAGCAGAAGGTCCTCAGTTTGATCCCTGATTAAAAATAAAAGCATATGGCAGTGTCAATTTCTATGCAAGAAAGGCTTTAAACATAAACTATTAAAGTACCTGCAAGCAGGTGCAGAGGCCCTGAAAGCAGGGTTGGATCTCTGGGCCTGCCATACTGGCTCCACCCCAGAGAGGCACTGAGATGGCAATTGAGACTGGGCATGGTGTTGCCCACCTGTAATCCTAGCTCTTGAGTGGCTGTAAACAGGAAGATCACGACAAATCCAATCTATATACCCTGTAGACCCTTCCCTAAAAATATATATATATACATTGCTGTCAGTGAGATAGGTCAGTGGTTTAAAGTGTCTGCGTAGGTAACCTTAGGCAAGCATAAGGAGTGCAATTCGATCCCCTACACAACAAGCCACATCAGCCCTGACCCCAGGGTGGGCTGAGGTGCCAACGGAGACCAGACATAGTGGCATATGCCTGTAATTCAAGTGCTGGGGAGGCTGAAGGTAGGAGGATCACTATGAGTCTGAGATGCACACTGAGACCCTATAACAACCAGATACATGAAAATAAAACAAAATAAAATGTTGCCACTTGGTAAAGTAATACTTCTTTATCTGTCTCTTTCATACATATAATTTATATGTTGATGTTCTTTGCAGTAATAATGTTAAACATTTGCATATTCTGAAAAATCTGCTTCAAGGAGAATTTTCATAGTAGGGCTTCCCAGTAGATAGCTAAACTCAGTTCACAGCCATCAGTCTCTTTATTTCATATATGAAGTTATCTTTGCTAAAGTTTATATAAGAAAGGTAGGAACCGACACCCAGGAACCAGTTTCCAGCCAGCTTCATGGCCAGTATGATTCTACCAGCAAATGAAATAGGAACAAAAACCATAGAGAACATTATTAAAATTAATTTACAGGGCAAACCATGTATGTTTGCTGTTGCCAAATCACAAGGCTCTGAAATGATCAGACATATAGCTGTTCTAAATAAAAATTTAATTCTATTATATTAAGATGTTTAAGTTAAGGGGCTGGGGAGATGGAGATAGCTCCGTGGCACAAGTGCCTGCGTGGCAAGAGTAAGGTTGTGAGTTCAAACCCCAGTCCCGCAAAAAAAAAAAAAAAAAGATGTTTAAGTTAACAAGATGTTTATGAGCTTACCCAGGGTTTTGTTCTATTTCTTGAAGTTTTTAGTAGGCTAATCAGGAAAGCTTAAGTAAATGTATTTCCAATCAAAAATCATGACACATCCAGTGTAATGTGCATTTCATAGTCTCTGACTAACTTTCCAATTACACTAAGAAATGAATCATATATCACTAAGCATTCACTTCAAATGCAGTTCCAAAGACTATAAATTAAACCTTTCCGTCATGTGAATTTTAATCTCATTTCTGCTTTTGTATCTGCACAGTGAAATTATGCATTCCTACTCACTCAGGCCTAAGATCTAGTCTTAGCACTCTTCAATCATTTTGCTCAAACTCAGATTTCAGTACAGCTCCTTTGCAAAATTATATCATACAAAAATATTTTCTTGCTCTATCCAGCAAAATCTCCTCCCACCCTAAACTTTTTGAAGTAAGTTTCTATGAAAATATAACACATATAGGGGAAAGTATACCAGTAACAAATGTGTCACTCAATGAAATTTTTCAATGTTAATGCACCATTGGCAAGAAATTAAAAAAAAATACACAAATAATACATTAACATATCTTTTCTGTGTCTTCACGGTCGCAAGCATCCTTCCCTAAATGACTCAATATCCTAACTTTGTAAGAATTATAAATACATTTGCCATTTGCACATTATCTATCTCTATGAGTGCTGTCACTTCAACTTCTGTTTGTTAGAGTCACATTTGGTATTTTCACAAAAGCATGTTCATTCTCAGTGCACATATTTTCCCTGACTCATGCAAAAACTGCTTTAATTAACACTGACATTATTTTTACCTTCATCATTCCGATGGGCATGTTAAAATTTCTCAGCTATTGAGCTGTTTTGGGAGGTAGCTCTATATTGACAAAGGCAACGCTAACCTATAATGATTTGAATGCAATTCCAAAAGATTTTATTCTTTAAATATTTGCCATAGTCTTTCAATTATCCAAAGTGTTAGGTTGCAGAGAGTGTTAAACTGCAGTAGAAACTGAAATGATGAAAAAGATAGACATCTGACATATGCAGGTAGTAAACATATATGAAATATGGAGAAGTATCATGAATGGCAAAAGCAGCTGGGTGTGGTGGCGCATGCCTGTGTTCCCAGCTCTCTGGAGGCTGAGGTAGGAGGATTGTTCCGAGTTGGAGACGAGTGTGGGCTGTAACGTGAGTTGAAGACCAGCCAGAACTGCATAGCAAGAACTTGTCTCAAAAAGACAAACAAAAAAATCTTTTTGTAAAACTGAATTTAGAAAGCTTATTTGTTTGTTTGTTTTTAATGTACTTGGTTGTTACAGGGTCTCACTGCTGCTCAGACTCATGGTGATCCTGATCTTCCTGCCGTCAACCTCCACAGCACTGGGATTACAGGTCCGCACCATCACTCCAGGACTCTGTGGCCAGTTTAGTCTGCCCTGGCATTGGGGTGGGCACGGCGTATGGTGCCAAGGATGTAATGCAGCTCCTGAAGTTTGCCTAAGTTTGAGTAAGCAGGGATTTCAGTTTGCTGAGCTATCTTGCTGGCCCCTAGAAAGCATGTTTATTAATTCTAAGATATAATCTATTTTAGGTACTCAACAATTTTACCAGTTTGAAATTTTGCTGTAACTCCCAAATGCATCAATTCCCTCCGGAACGAGTCTCTTCCACACATAGGTAAGAAAATTCTTTTTTCCAGTTTGTTTAGCCTTGAAATATTGACATGGCTAAGCAATAAAACCATTTGCTGGCTGCAGTGGGGTGTGAGGACAGCTCAGAGGACTGCTTCCAGCCCTGCCGTTCTGGCTCCTGAGAAACCCAAGGCCTAATGAAAGGAGAATTTTTTTTTTCTGTCTGTCTTGTTTTTCATTCCACTGGATTTCTCTTTTAGTGTTTACAGTTTCTGATTAGCATCTGAAATAATACTTTATCAAAAGAGCCAAAACTTCAAATTTAAAGTATGTAACTATAGTAAATATGAAGTTTAATGAAACTGTCCTCTGATTAACTCATTATCTGATAGATTGGCTTCTTCTAAGGCCTGAGCAAGGTTGATGGGAAGCAAGATAAGGAGACCTGCGACCTGCAGGGCGATCGCTCCGTGGGGGAGTCCAGCATGCAGGACATAAAGTGAAAAAAGCTTGCCATCATCTCCTGCAATCTATTTCATTTAAAGACTTAACTGTGATCTCTCAGTAACATTCTTTTGGTAAAAGAAACAAGAAGAAGAATAAAAGAATGCATTTGAGGGAGTCATAAGGGTAATTTTAAATGCTAATATAGGGGGAAGAAATAAATAGAACAATTAAAAAGCCATACATTGAGTTGACAAAGAGAAGTAGTGAAGGGGGGAATGCTAAAAAGCTAATCAGTTTTTTTTTTTTTTTGTACAATTCCTTTTTTTAATTTTTTTTTATTGTTTAAATTTAACAATGGTTATATTACATATTTTCATCATCAGATCAGTTTAGATTAATACATATAGGTATATAAGATTGATCAAACAATTAAACATTTTTTGAAACAAAAATAAAGTGCTTAATTTTTATACTCTTTGTGGGAGGGTGATATCGTTGTTCCAGCAAATTTCTTGGCAACCTGAAGCAATTTAGAATGTGCTGGTCAAAACCTACATTACAGTAATCCCAATGCAATTCTACTTTACCAGCGTTTATTTTATTTTATTTTATTTTATTTTTTCATTGCTTGGGATTGAAGGGTCTTGCGCAAGCGAGGCAAAATCGCTACCACTCAGACACACTCCCAGGTCTGATTAGGTGGCTTTTGTTTTTGTTTTCATTTTTACAGTGTCTCTGTGTGTAGCTCTGGCTGGCCTCGAGCTCCTTCTGTAGCCCAGGCTGGTCTAGATCCCACCATCTCACAGTGCTCCTCCTGTGTGCCATCACACCCATCTGCATGCCTTCTTTCCTTTCATAGTAATATGCCTATGGGCCCCACATAGGGTAGAATCTGGACTGAGTGATGTCTGAAGAATTGCTAAAATGAGATAATGACGTAGGTTTAAGATACTTGAAAGAGGCTAGGGACGTAGCTCAGTGGAATAAATGCCTGCCTGGCAAGTGCAAGGTCCTGAGTTTGATCCCTGGTACCATCACCAATAATAATAATAATAATAATAATAATAATAATAATAATAATAATAATAACAATAATAATAAAACAATAATGCTTAAAAGAAACACTCAGTTCTCTGTAATTCAAAATATTTACACTTCAATGAGCCAGAGTTTGCCATCATCATTATTATTTTTGAAGAGACAATGTTAAATAACACATTGCTTTGAATGAGTATAAGAAACATCCCAGGCTCTCTGTGCAACTAGCATAATCATAAGAAAATCATGCTGACTAATATTTAAAAATTCATCTAAGAGTTTTGGAAGTTATTTTTGAGTAAACTACCCAAAGGGAGACTATCAATAGAATAAGTGTCTCTGGATAGAATAGATGAAAATATCCTAAATAATAATAATAATAATAATAATAATAATAATAATAAAAACAATATTTTATTAAAAATAATTTTAAACCAAAAAAGCAAAGCTAGTCTAAAGAAATATCAGTTCTGTGCCTCACTAGATTTAATTGAACCTAAGCACAAAATACATCTCATCATTAGTTTACAAACATTATATCAGGTTAGGGCAACAAAAGCCCTACTGAGGTATTGATCCAGACTCTACAGGTTAATTTAAAGATAAGGTGAGTAGAAAAAAAAAGAGCTTTAAAAATAGGATAAACCCGATAATGTTTGTTCTTTACTCCTTTCTGAACTGAGAACTGAGGACTATTCAAACATAGAAATACATGGCCACATATCTTGAAATAAGTGATATTCCCTGCTATAAATTTAAATATGAATTTAAATACATAAGTAATAGTTTATTCAAGTCAATCAACCTGCACACATTATTCATTAAAATAGGTACAATGTTATAAGTTCATGATCAAATTAGCTTATTATTTAGGAAAGCAAACAAAAGTTTTGGTTATAGAATTTCTTTTTTCCTATCTCAAAGGCAAGTTTTCCTAAAACAAATATAAGGAATTACTTTTAAGTCAGTTCAGAATACATTGCTTTTCATCTAGCTGCTTTTAGCCAATATTAGGAGAAAATATATGAAAATGTATCCATTAGCAAGATTTCTCATATTTATTACTTATCAAATGGATACTAGATTTACTGGCCAAATCAAAGTCCATGCACATTATTTTGTTTCTCTAATAATTATAATTTAATTTGACCAGTAGGAAGGAGACATAATGTTGTTGTTATTGTTTTGTTTTGTTTTTTGCCTTTTTGAGACAGGGTCTCACTATGCAGCTGAGGCTGGCCTTGAGCTCACTTTTGTAGTCCAGGCTGGTCTCGAACTCGCACCAATCCTTCTGTCCTAGCCTCCAGAGTGCTGGGATTACAGGTGTGAGCCACCACACCCGGCTGAGACACCATGTTTTTAAAAAAGAAGGTTCTACCCAGGATTTAGAGGCAGATTTGTTTACATCAACATCCAGAACTGCAATAGGATCTGTTACCTGGGCAGCTAAGAGCGAGAACTATGCTGGCTGAGGTGCCATTTCCTGCTACACTATCTGAAGTCCATCATCTAACTAACACAACAGGTCTACATAAAAAAAGAGAACAGATGATATGATTGCAACTGTGTTTGGACAACCAGAAGGTTTACTGACAAGATAAATCAAGGCATTTAGGAACTGAAAAAATACATACTAGTGAAAACAACATTTGGATTGCGTCTGGAAAAGGCAGTTGCAATTTAAAAATGGAGGACTTAAAATATTCTGTAACTGTAAACTACTGGTGAAAGAATAAAGGGAGACAAATGACACAGTTCATTTTGCAGAAAGTTCTACCTCGTAGCGTGTGGCTTCATACCTGAAGCCATCATAAGTAGAAAAAAACTGCTTTAGTTAGTAGGTCTCTCATCAACCCGTAAATAAGTTTATTATGAAATAATCAAATAGAAATAATAAAATTGCATGCACTTTCTATACAGTTAGAAGGATAGCTGATAATATACAAAGGGTGATGCTTGGGAGTTTTCCAAATGCAACTCTTTAAAGAGCAGCTTGGCTAGTTCAGGCTCAGAATATGTGTTACGGATCAGCCATGCCCTCCATTTTAAATGGGGGGAAAAAAAAACAGAGATGGCTGGAGACAAACAAACAAACAAACAAACAAACAAATTAGAGATCCATTACAAACAGTTCTGGAGAGACAACGAGGAGTTCCAAGGCTGAATTCTGGATCAGACATTGTGCATTCAGTTAGCATGGGTGAATCTGTATGTCCCATATAAAATCTGGCGTTGGATGTGACCCATGATGTGATCATGGTTTTCTCGTAGCCGCTGTCTGAAGTCATGGCAAATGTTGAACTGAATAAACACAGAAAACTGATAAGAGTGTTCCTGACAGTCAGAAGGCAAGTCTCCCTTTGAAAGACATTTGAGAAGTGAGGCTCCCTGAGCGCATGGCAGTGAAGAGAAGACAGACCTTGAGGCCACCATGGTAAGTGAAATGATTCAGACATATACACTTAAATGCCACCTGGACTCTTTTACAGGACAGGCCCAAGGTACACATTAAAGAATAAAATGAAAGGTTGGTAATAGGAAGCAAGGAGATAGATCTTTTGTGGAAGTGGAGCTGATATAAAGATGGAGGAGAGGGAAGGCAAAGCGTGAGAAATAAGAAAAGGTTTATGATGTGCTTTGTACATATACCAAGTCCATATTCATTACATACTTGCAAAGATGTACTATTTATAAATATTTTTAAAGAGTGCAAAATGAATTCTAGTAATTATAGGTTTAGAGAAAGAACGATTCACTAGAAGAGATTTGCAAGAAAAGCAGCAACGTTTTGGAAAAAAGATAACAGTTGAGTATCTGATGAATTGTAGTGCCTAAACTAATATAAATGCTAAAGATAAATTTTGTTAAGCTGTTAAGACAGTTCTTGTAATGACATTGCCATAGGCCACATCTTGGAAAATACAAACTGGTTTAATTTGTAAAATGTATATCTCAGTTGTTAGCCTCGGGCAAATGTGTGTGTGTGTAGTAATAGATGGGTTAAGAAGGCTGAGAATGAGTACAAATAAATTACGTCGTGTTTGCTGCAAAGACAAGATTAAGGGCATATCCCATCAGGAAAGAAGTCAATAGCACCCTCCTCACTTAAAAGTAATATATTACTTACCATAAGCATTATAAGAAGTTTTGCAAATGGAGGGCAGCACAAGAAGTGTAAAAGATTTAAATGAAATTAGTAATAAACATTTTATTATTTTAATCTTTCTAAATTTAGCTATTATCCACGTAGGAATTTTGATACTATAGATGCTAAGTATGTCTTCAGGAGCCTTATGCAAAAAAAGCGACTAACTTTTAGCACGTTCTCATAGCATTTCATGAGATTCGGTGTGATACCTTATAATAACTTCATTTTCCTCACAGGAAAATAAATGAGTCTACTGCACAGTGAGAGTTGGCAGTAAATCTCACAAGAACTCAGTAGCTTGGCATTTATTGTCCATTGCTTCCTTTTGATTTAGCAGGTCTGCCCTTCGATATTTCTTTCCTCCAAATACTTGGCCAACTCTGTTTTTAAAACAATTTATACTGGTGGCACATTTTACAGCCTGAGGTAGTTTGTGGCATATGTTATTGTGTCAGAATTGTCCCACTCTAGTATATTTAGAGAAACTTCTAGACATCTTTGGTCAAACTCAATTATTTTTTAAGGGTCTATTTCTCCAAGAAAGAAGCGCATTGTACCATCTAGTGTTATTCCATATGGGGAGTTTTTCTTTAACAATTGCTATATTTTTCACTGTTGGTTTGAAAGGAAGTAGTATCTAGAGATACACATGTTGAAACTTGTGTTCTTTGGTTTTGATTTTGTCGAATAGCATGAGTGCTAAACTAGGATTCAATTTATTATAAAAGTTAAATGCTCATTCGCTACACGTTCTCTTATTGTTAGCTTTGTAACATGATTTCTTCTCTCAAGACCTCTACACATTGGGCTAAAACAGCCTTCATGCTTGAAAGTTTCTGTACTTTTTATGAGTGTGTATTTCTCCTTATCTATCTGAGTGTACACTGAAATTTTGATGTGTTTATTGTCAGGAGATGATTTAGAGTTATTTAAGACTCATTAAATTACATAATAGTTATTCCTCTGCTAGATATTTATTTTGTTAAAAAGAATACTCTTTAATATTTCAGCATTTCAAAGAAGCCTTTCTTAACAATGGCAGTGGTCTACTATCAGATCCAGAGATATTATGCAAAAGAATTGAGAACCATCTACAAACTCCCATTTTGAGTATGTCAGAGTTTTTTCTTTCTACTATTTAAAATAATATTTACTGTGCAAATATATCACAAAAATGAAAATAGTGCAGAATGAGAATATTTTATAAGCGTTCAATAACTCCTCCTATCACGTTTTATGGTCCTGTGAAATTGGAAATCACCGAAAACGTCATCCATTTAGTTCCCTGTATAAAACTTGCAATAAATAGCTTACTATTAAGTTGTACTTCTGTGTTCCCAGAGAGTTTCAAAGTGAAATTTAACATTCTTTAAGAAGACAGAAAAAGAAGATACTGCTTTTGTCCTTATCTGAACAATACACTTGTCTTTATTTTCTGAATCTGGGAAATTGGGTCAAATCTTTCATAGCTTCACACTTGTATATCTAGTATAACATTTCCTCATCTAGAGTCAGGGATGCAGCTCAGTGGCACAGCACCTGCCTGGCAAGGATAAGGTCCTGAATTAGATTCTCAGTAACAAAGAATTAATTTTTCCTTATCTGCGTTTCTGTTGCAAGAGCAGAGATCAAACATTTATGCTTGTGACTATGTCTTATTTTCTCTCAAACTTTAGGTAATGCTTGTCTAGAATTACAATGCCTTTAACAATCATGAGTTAGCATTCATAATGTTCCAAAATACGTAATGGGCCACAGAGCTATGCAAGAAATTCTAAGTCTTACATTTTAAAAATTTTATAAATTGCAACTGAGAATTATAAGAAAAATATATAAATATTCTTGGTCAAGTCTTCTTACGAACTTGTCATGAGTGAGCTATTAGCTGAATTCTGTAATAGAGATCAGAATAAGATTTAAAATAAATAAACAATTATCTCTCTTTCACACAGCTATAAGGATTGATAATTATATACAGCAAAAAGATAATTTTAGACATTGAAATGTGTTATGAAAAGTATGCTGCTAGTTTAAGTCAAGGGAAGCATGTGTGATGTGTTGAGACATAAGTCACTGCCCGGACACTAAGAAAATTCAGCTATGCAGCCATACGGGATCATTAGCCCAGGCAAGGGATCAGGCATGGGCAGTTTCCTAACATGAATGAGCACGATTATTTTAGTGACTATAAAAGCAACCCAAAAGGGATAATAGAGGAAATAATTCTTCTAATAGATCTTGTGAGTGTTACTTTGAAGAGAAGAGAGCAGTTAACTAAGTTTTAGAACTGGACCAAACTCACAGGGATGCCTGTCTCAGTTACTTTTCTCTCATTGTTGGGATAAATATCCAGTACTTGAAATCTAGCTCACGGTCTGGAAAGGCTGTAGTCCATAGCACCCGCGCCGAAGGCAGGCAGCACATGGAGAGGGCAACCATTCCTGGCAGCAGTAAACAGCAAAAGCCTACAAGAGACAGACAAGACTCGGTGTGTGCCCAAGCCAGGTGGAGCCTTCACACCCTTAATTCCAGTGTCACATGCTGTAGATTAGGTGCCTCTGAAAAACACTTACAACCTCTTAAATCTTTTAGGGGACATCGAGATACAAACTACAATAGTACCTGTCATATTCTGGAGTCCAAAAGTAGAAAACAACACAAGTGATCATAACTGTGAGAATAGGAAAAGAGACTAAATTATGGTTAAACCGTGAGAAACTACAAATTGTATAATAAAGCCATCAGCGTATTGAACAGTGGGGCTGCTATGAACAGAACTGTACTTTGGAATGTCTGGCTGCCAGCTTCAGGGATAAATAATTGCATATGTGAAGAAATACGCAGACAAAGCAGGATCAGTCTGTGGGAGATGAGCCCTAATCGAGATCACCAGCTACAGCAATGACAGGGAGAGGACAGAACACACAAATTATTAAATGTGACTGAGAGCAAGA
This sequence comes from Myocastor coypus, assembly GCA_004027025.1. NCBI lineage: Eukaryota > Metazoa > Chordata > Mammalia > Rodentia > Myocastoridae > Myocastor > Myocastor coypus. Next base: position 53,910 of record PVJA010010094.1, read on the forward strand.
GTTCAGTCCGATGTTTCCTAGAAGACAAGAGGAAGAGGTCTGTCCCGTTTGAATAATTTGAAATGAATAAGCGAAACCAAAATCAACGCACAGCTGAACACGAAGGATGATCCACACTGAATTTACCGTATCATATAATCTATAATCTAAAGGTAAAAAAAGAAAATGCTGGTCTGAGTGGTACCTCAGTGGCGTAGTGCCTGTATGGCAAGTACAAGGCTCTGAGTTCGTTCCCTAATAACATAACAGAAGAAAACAACCCTGTTTCAAAATAAATGTACAACCTAGATTTGCACTAGTATCACACCATTCTTTAGTCCTAGACCATTCTTTAGTCCTAGCAGTATACTGCTAAAGAAATGTATAAATTTTTTTTTTTTTTTTGAGACAGGGTCTTACTATGCAGTTGAGGCTGGCCTTGAGCTCACTTTTGTAGCCCAGGCTGGTCTCGAACTCGCACCAATCCTCCTGCCTCAGCCTCCCGAGTGCTGGGATTACAGGCGTGAGCCACCACGCCCAGCTGAGAAATGTATAACTATTATATAAATTACTATGTGCTTCTAAAAAAGCTGAAAATGAACTAAGCCTTAACAAAACAACTATAATCCATATATATCTTAAGATCGCATTTTCAGTTAAACAGAGGGAAATGTGCATGCTGGGTCTCTCTGGGGAATAGGAAAGAAGGGGTCCTGAGATGCTAAAGGTAGGTTATTTCCAGATGCAAGCCCTTTTTAGTATATATTTGTAGCATACAGCATGGATGCTGGCATATACTTGCATATATGTAAGTATTCACACATATTTACCTATATTTCATGCACATTTACATATTGGTGTACTATAGAACAATTAGAACATTCATGCTTGGGTGTCAGCACATGTATATAACCTATTAGAATTATTATCATTTTTCTTTTAAATCATGAGTTTTCATCATTAAGTGTATTAATTGATTAAACATTTAAAGGGAATACACTAATGATAAGCATATTATAATAAATACATTATTATACACATATTAAAGGTCTAAAGACTATAGTTTAAAGGATTATAGTTAATCCTGTGGAATTATTATAATTTATTATTATTATTTTTGATACAGGGTCTCACTATTCGGATTCATAGTGGTTGTTCTGTCTCAGGCTCCCAAGTGTTGGGATTGCAGACGTGAACCACCATGCCCCGTTTCAGAAGGTTCCAGAGCTCACACAGTATGTAAATCTTGGGATTGGCCTCAGAACTTTGCCCTTGCCAGGCAGGCTCTGATGCCACCAAGCAATCTCTCCAGCCATGTAACTAGATTTTTGTTTAATTTATTTCAGTTGTTTAGACAGAGTTCTCAAATGGTGGGTCAGGATGATTGCAAATATACTATGTAGCCCAGTTGTCCAGGGTGTCCTCCGACAGAGGCAGTTGCATTACTGAGAGTGCCAGGTTTACAAACCTGTGTGTGCTACCACACGCAGCAGAGTTATTTTGCATTGCAATGAATTGCTGTTGAGTTTTGGGATTGCTACCTTTCTCTCACTGATGGGACAAAATACCTACCAACCAAAGTTACAGAAGGGAAGGTTTATGTCACTTATAATTTGTAGGCATTTCAGTACATAATGGCTTGGCTTCAACACAGGGTCGTACACAGCAAGAGGACAACAGTGCACGCTGGTAGAAGACAGCAAAAGTAACTGGAGAAGAGAAAGCCTGAGACAAGATTCTTTTTTGCCCTTATGTTTTATGCAGGGTACCTGTTGTAGGTAGTACCCACAAACATAATTCCAACACTGAAACATGAATCGATCACAAACTCTAGATTCTGACACCTCAAAAACAAAAACAACAACATCAAAAAACACTTTTCCTCATGCCTGCATAAGGCCTTGCAAGAGCATCGAGGCAGAAACCATACCAATTTTAATGTCCTTTTAAGTACAGTCCCTGCCATTCTCCTTCCTCTATACATTGTTCTAGAGCAATTCTCCTTAATTTTTTTTTTGTTTTCAGTAGCAATAAAGCCTATATTTTTCTCCAAAGGAGAATTATTTTGAAAACCTTCATTTATAATTTCTTCCTCCATTTGTCTCTGTCTCTGTCCTGTCCTGTCTGTCTGTCTGTCTGTCTGTCTGTCTCAGTATCGCTCCTTCCAATCCACCCTCCTTTCCTCTGTCTCTTTTTCCTTTCTTTCCCTCCCTCTGGCTCTGGCAAATTTGGTGACAAGAGATGACTCTGTGTTTTTAATCCCAAAATCATTGAAAGAACATTCTGGATTTCAACTAAGATTTTCCTTCTGTTACATGACATAAGAATGAGGCAGTTTTAACATCAAACTAGTAAGATAATTTTGTTACATGAAACCTATTGACATCTTTATTCCAATTGCATTTGCCTCCTAGTTCATTGCTGTACATTGTAGAAATTCTTGCTTCCATAAAAAGAAAACTCTCTGTCTTGGAGAATGTTTAAAACACTAAAATAAGTGTGTGTCTCTAACTAGCCATGAGATAACAGTGGTATTTGAACTCCTCTAGCTACATCTGCAAATATAAATTAGATTGTATTTAGTTTGCCAAAAACTATCACTGTGCTCTTAATTGGTAACATAAAGACATTTACTTATGTTCAAATAGATAGAAATCTATGGAGAAAAGTAAGTCAAGGCATTTATTGAAGTTAGAATATTTATCAAACACAAATTGCATTTCTTTATTTGTTCACTGAGCTTAAATGTTAATGAAATTCTTCCTTTCAAGTTATACCCATAAGGCAACTATTAGATAAGACCATGTTATCAAGAATAAGAAAATGATTGAATTTCTGGTTTTATACTTAATAATCTGCAACAATGATGTAGGTCAATGAGGGAAAAAAGGGATTTTAGATGTTGCTGTGCTTAGATAGGATAGTTCATTTAAAGTAATAGTCAACCTTGTGTACATTTGAAAAATTGTGATTTCTTTTTTTTTTTTTTGCGGGACCGGGGTTCGAACTCATGACCTTGCACTTGCCAGGCAGGCACTTGTGCCACAGGGCTATCTCCCCAGCCCCAAAATAGTGATTTCTTTTCATCCCAAATGCCAATGGAACTACACATGCTGACATTTTGAATAAAGGAAAGTAAGATGAAAACAGGTAAAGAAAAAAATGCATATCAAATTTTACCTTTTCATTGCTCAGACCAAGTTCTAGGGATCCTGACTTTTATTATATTTTTAAATGTTGCAGTTAAGCTTTTAAAAATTGTTTATGCAGTTTTCAATATTTTTGTACAAGATTCCTGATATAAAACCTTGGTAAAATGGAAATACAGAGATTTCTCCTACCACTAGCAATCAACTGCTCTGATCTAAAAATCACTTAATGTGAAGTTTTAATAGCAAGTAGTGAATATGTTCCTCTCGAGGTGAATTCATTTTTTCCTCAAGACAGAGGGAATCTTAAATAGTGATGAGGGATATTTCACAGTTTCATTTTTGTTCATTTTGAGTTATATGAATGAATATGGGGAAATTAACAAAAATTTGAATCATCAAACAAAGATATAGTATGGGTGATATAAGAGAGTTACAAGAATTGGAAGTGTAGTAGTGTTCTGTATATTTAATTTCTAGGATTTACATGAGTTTCATTCATACAACGTATGTCTTTGTTTTATTATAGTAAGAGCAGATTTTTATTTTAGACATAATTTTATAATTTTGAGAACAAATCAATATTATTTAAAGTTGTATTTATCTTCTTAAAATATATACATAAAGGGAATGTATTAATGTTTGAATCATGACATTGAAACTTATTCTACAGATGATAATTTTAGTGATTAATAACTTAAAAGAGAAACATATAGAAGAACAGGAGATTGTAAAGTGCTAAAATGCTAGAATATACTCTGATTCGCTTAATGAAAATAGTCATTATCCCTTTGATCAATTCAGACATAAGAAATTATTACAATGTGTTTTATTGGTGTTAATAATAACTCCATTGTAATAGACATACAAAGTAGTGAAATAGGATTAAAGAAATGTTTAGTTAAATATGATCTATTCACAATTTAGAATCCAACCAAGAAAGAAATGATATTTCTTATATTTCTAGGTCTTCATTTATGTACTTTACTTCTGTCTGTTGCTGAGGATAAAAAAAGGTCCCAGCTTATGGTAAATACATATGTATGCTATAACTGAGCTCTAATGGTATGCTCTGTTTTAAGAATTAAACAATGTGGGCCTGGCAGGATGGCTCAGTGATCTAAAGTGCCTCCTTAGGAAAGCTTAGGCAGCTGCAGGGACTGTGGTTCTATCCCCAGCACCACATGCTGTGCCAGCCCCGCCCTCAGGGCAGGCTGAGCCAGCCATGAAAATAAATAAGAAATAAGAAAAAATAAAATAAAATAAATAAAATTCTTTAAAAAATAAATAAAATAAAATTATAGATACCATTTGTTACATAGTTCGGAATTCTGCAAGGAGAACAATATAATACAGAACAAAAGTTTTAAAAGATTATTTGTAACAGTCATCCAAAGAATCATACAAAAAGAGAGTGCAAGAAATCTGTCCACACACTAAAGATCAAAGCATCCAGATGGGTCCCTCGATCCTATGGTGATGACCAGCTGAGTTCACTTGAAGGCCTAGAGCCCATTACAATACATCCCACAGTCCAACAGGCATCCTGGAGCCCATGGCAATGTCTCACGCAGGCCTGTTTCATGGACCTGCACTGGGAAGGCCCAAAGGACAAAGTCGGCCAGTGGAATGATAGATTGTGTCAGCAGGCTTAGGGATCTAAACTGGACCT
>PVJA010010095.1:0-58498 GCA_004027025.1 Myocastor coypus
TGCAAAATAATAATAATAATAAAATGAAGCCGTCAGTTCATCCGGCATTTTATCTAGTCCTACACAGTAGACTAACAGTACAGGCTCAGCCATGTTTTTGTCAATGAATGAATGAAAAGTTTAGAAAAGAAATCTGGATTTGCAATTAGAAAAAATCATGGTTATCTGCTTAGAGGATTTTTGCTATGAAAGTAAATTAGATCAGTTTTGCTTCAAGAGGTCAACGGAAGTGGTGCCAGACTCCAGGCTGACACCGACAGTGACATAAGCAAGGACATTAGAAATAACTACCTGGAAATGCATGTGGAAACTTTCCAGGACAATTTTATGTATGTTTCAATTAAAATAAAGAAATTAGGTTCATACCAGTACCTTGCATGGCTTTGGGGTTTTTCGTTTGTTTTGTTTGGGGGGGGGCTTATTTTTTCTAGTAAATTTTTGAAATTTTTAGTTTGTTTTTCAGCTTTACAAAAATTTTGGTCGGTGAAAATTTTATTTTAAAAACAATCAAGCAACCCCAACAACAAATAACCCTCAGTGACTGTAAGGGTTTCAGTACTAAATCAGACCACTGAAGGAAGACTTTATGGTTGCTCCTCTTTGAGCCAGTCTCCCCTCCTACTCTTTCTTATCTGGTTCTCTATAGCCAGTTTTAATCCCCACTTAAGTTGCCAATCATAAACTAAACCCAGCCTCGAGCATTTTATTTTTTAAATTTGGTTACATAATTACTCCTATAACAAGGCACTACTCTCCCTGTTTGAGTCTTACAAACAGCAGTGTGGTAGGTACAATTCTGAGGCAGCCCTTAGAGACATCTCTTTACATTCTCTGAGTGTGGGCAGGACAATGACTTGTTTTTAGCCAGTAAGATATGGTAGGGGTTACTGAGCATCACTTTCTTAATGTATAAGAGAGTGCCGGGGGTGGGGGGGAGAACAGCTGACAGGCAGACAGGCAGATTTGAAGAATCACTGTCACACTAGCCTTGAGAAGCAAATCAACTATTAGTTTGAAAGCTAAGAAAACAAATAAAAATGAATTCTGCCAACAATCAGGGAGGCTGAGAAGTGAATCATTCCCTAGTTAAGCTGTCAAATAAGGCCTCATACCTAACAACACCTGTTATGGTTTATGTCTAGTTGTTCCCCCAAAGCCTCATGCAATCATGGGGGGGAACTTCTAGAGTTTGAGACTTGATTGATGATCCATGGAGATTATGTGTTTTAGTACTGATGAGTTTATGGGTCTGAGTACTGCTGGGAATCATAGGGGTGGCCTGAGGTGGATAGGCTAAGGCAGAGAGCCTGATGTAATTTAAAGAGAGACAGAGAGACAGACTTGTGCTGTTGCTCTCTGCTCCCTGGTTGTTCTCTTGCCTCTGTTGCCCTTGTTGCTGTTCCACGCCCATGAACTGCTGCTCTCTGCCATGTGCCACTCAGCCTTGGAGCCAGCCGAATATGAACTGAAACCTCCACAAACTGTGAGCTAAATAAACCTTTCCTTCCTTCATTTTGAGTGTTGGGTATTTGTCCCAGCAATGAGTAAAAAGTAACTAAGACAGCACCTTAGTACAGCACTATGAGACCCCAAGTACATGACCCAACTAAGCCATGTCAAGTCCAGATAAAAGAGAGAGATAATAACTGCACATTGCTTAAACTGCTCAATAAGGTATTGTTTTTTACACTGCACAGAAAACTAAAGCAATCAGACAAGTGTTGGCTGGTCTCCGATAAAGAAAAACTGAAGAGAAGAAGGCATTGGTGTCATTATCCTATTCTACCATGAAGAAAAAATTGAGAGAGGGATAGTAATTGTTTTGGGATGGAGTGAACTTAGAGCCCAACTGCTAATAGTATACTTACCTTAACAATTCAGAAGAAACACAAGGTGGCTGGAAATTGGTCATTTTGACAAGAAATACTATTCAATGAATAAAACAGATTGGGAAGAAAAAACCACAAAATCATCTTGAGAAGGAAGGAAAAAATAGTGACAACAGGAATAAGTTAAGTGCTTAGGAGCTATAGAAAATAATAAGAACTCTAAGGTCATTACATATCCTTAAAACATAGAAAAGATTCTCTGAGACATTTTGTTTTATTTTTATGATACTCAGGATTGAACCCCCAGGGCCATGACATTGACATTCTTTATATCCCCAGCCCTTAAAAAAAAAAAAAAAATGAGAGAGGATCTTTCTAAGTTAAGTTGTCCAGACTAGGCTCAAATTTGTGGTCCTCCTGCCTCAACCGCTCAGACTGTGAGAACTGCAGGTCTGTACTACCGTGCCCGATGCTCTGCGAATGCGACTTCAGTAAAGCAGTGAACAACCTGAGTGCTACAAGGAGCTGGGAGCAGACGCCTGGTACAAAACTGTGCGCAGCGCTAACCTTGAGTCAGTCAGCATGATTGGTTGAAGAGCTGCCCAGGGGATCGTAAAGTACACTTTGAGGTAGGCCAAGCAAAGACGGCTTTGGGAGCCACTTGTGTGCTTGGTCTCTCCTCTTGGGCTATGTCTAGCCCCAAGACCATCTTTACTCCACCACGCCCTTCCTCCAAGGCTTTTATCCCTTGGGGTCTGGCAAACATGAACTAAATCCCCTGGATCTGTGAGCTAAATGAAACCTTCTTTGATAGGTCAGGATTTAAAGTTGCCCAGGCTTGGTTTCCCCGGCACCCTGTCCCCAAACTCTCTGCCCCTTGGCCCCACATAGAGCCATACTGAAAACCACAGAACAGGTCCACTTGACTTTGACCTGGGCAGGCAACCACAAAAATCTCCTTTGTTAACATTAAAAGTCCTCCACAGACCAGGTAGCCCTGTCCAGATTAGCTCTCCCCAGCTGTTCCAGCCAGTGATCACCCTCCGTGAAAGATCCTCTAACGTCTCCTATCCTCCCCGACCCTTTTTTTCACTGTTGTCTTGGTCTGGTAGACAGCCAGCCTATGCAATGGCCCCAATCAATCTTCTACTCAGGTCAGAATGCCTGGCCTAAGGTAGCTCAGTTGGTTAAAGCACATGATTCAGGCATTGGGGACTGCACTTTAATCCCTTCCCCAACATGAAGCATGAGACCTGCTCTTAGGGCAGCCTCAGCATAAATAAATAAATAAATAAATAAATAAATAAATGTTTGTCAGCATTGAACCTGGCCTGGTTGATTGCGTGGGTTCATACCTAACACTCTTCTTCTGCAAGTTGTAGGTGCTGGGCACTGGGTCTCAACAACAAGAGAGCCAATACATTACAGATGTTTGATATAGAGAGCAATATTTTTGGAGCAAAAAGAAAGAAGAGATGTTTTATGGAAAATTGGATGATAACAGAACAGAGGTGAGAGAACGCATATATCAACAAATGGAGACAATGTCAGTGAGGGGAGGTGATTCTGAGGTGTTTCTTTGGCTCAAGTGACAGTGCTCATTGAAGAAAAAGATGCATTTTGCCCTTGGGCTGCTAAAGAAAGTGACTGAAGAATATGTGGAGAGGGAAGTAGAAGAAACAAGGCCATTTTCTCTAATTTCTTGATCAACAAGGGAAGTCCACTTAAAGCTGAGAGGCAGGAACGAGGGCAGAAATTGCAGGCGAGGCCAGGCTGGGAACAGCTCTCACGTAGACCGTGAGAGGCTCCGCCAGAGATTAATGAAAGGATTAAGAAGCAATTAAAGTTGGGCAGCGTGAGCTGCTTGGTAGTGGGCCAGGTCTGCAGAGCTGAGCTCAAAATCTGTTACTGATGCTGGGTGACAGCTAGGAAAAAAGCAGGAGCGAAGCACGGTGCGCACGGCTTAGGATGGGACCTGCAGACTGCTCTCGGTTGCAAGAGGGCAGCCAGGGATGGAGGCTGCAAAGACAGATGGCAACGTGTACTTTCAGTCAGCTATGACGGTAGGAAATTTTAAAAATGCAACCAGCAGAAAACAGAAAATGCACTTTCGAGTATTTCAGTCACAGTATCTTTTCACACGGTCCTTCGTAGTCCAGCTAATTATCTTAAGCAAATCTTTTTTTATTCCCCAGTGCATTTGCTTCATTTTAAAATACATAAGGAAATGTAATTTTCTGAAAATACTTTAGGCAGAAGCAGGGCAGTCTACTAGAAATGTGTTGGTAGAGCTTAGCATCCTGATTCAACAACACACTCATTGTGGCAAAAAGTTAATTTAACTCTCTTCGCCTTAGGTTCCTCATTCTGAGGGAGATAATGATGTCTAACCTCCAGTGTGCATGGCATAATTAAATGAGATAATTTGTGACCACGCTTCATGGTACAGCACCTGCTCTGGCTATTTAAATAACATTATTTAAATTTCTCCTGATAAGCAATGTAATTATACATATTATAGCATTGCTTTCTTTTGTTCCTTTCTTTCTTTCTTTTTTTTTTGTATTTTAGGGAAGGGTCTACAGGGTGTTCAGGGTTCTCACTACTAGATTAGACTCATAGTGATCCACCTGTTTATAGCCCCCCAAGAGCTGGGATTACAGGTACACACCAACCCACCCAGTAACAACTGTCATCTCAGGGTGCCCCGGGCCTGCAAAGCAGTCTGGAAGATTGAATTCCTGACCCATGCAAGCACTGTTTTCTTGAATAAGCCAAGGAAAATTAGTAAGAAAGCTTAGAAAAGGCAGAAAAATAAAAGGAGAAAACAAGGGACCCAGAATCTATCATCCAACCATTAAAAACTTTTAATATTTTTATATGAGATGCAAAACTTGATAGTGAGCTAAACAAGATCCCATAATTTCAATCACTGCATTTTTACATAGGAGAAAACAGAGGCCCGGAGACTCCACCCAGCTTTTCTACGGGGCAAACAGCTCATTATCTCCGCAGCTAGAATAGAAAGATGTCCTCTAGCTCCAGTACTTTCCCACTCACTGTGGTGACAGAAACAGAAACACTGCATTGCCAGCCGCCAGCCCCTTCTGGACGCACACATGCATACCCACTACTCTGAGCGCGTAACCATTATTTGCCCAGTTAAAAGTACATAGGTAGGTGCGGGAGAAAGAGAAGCCTTCCAGATTGAACAGGAAAGCCTGCCTCTAACCACAGTGAAAACTACATGAAGTTCCTTCTCTCCATGTCTCAATGCCCTATTTTGTAAAAGGCATGTTTTTGAAAAAAAAAAAAAAAAGTGTGTGAGGTCGCAAGCTCAGCATCCTCTCTGCCCAGAGTCTATGATACAGCAATACTCAGTCTGCCAGGCCCAATCTAGCTTTCCAAGGTGAACCAGAAAACAAGAAACAAAAGCACTTTCAAAACGATATTCCCCCGAGCCCCATGGTGGAGTTCAATTTACAGATGCTGATTCAGTAAAGAAATGACACCTTCATATTCTCCGGTAATGATTGAGGCATTAGCCCCCAGAATCGTGTTGCACAGTTAAAAAGAAAGGAAACTTGTAGAAAGAAACATATCGGTCTGCTTCATTTAAAAAAAAATAAAAAGGGAAGGCTTAACGGAAGGGTCTAATGTGTATTAGTCAGGCTGCCAGCCTCGGGGTGTCCCTCAAGCTCCAAGTGTATTTAAGAACTATGTGGATTGTGAGAAAGATGCAGCAGGAACCTCAGCAGGATGGATTTTCGTTTGGTTTAATAAACTCTTATTATCTTCCCTCCTATGTGCCTGCTACTGGAAGTCCCTGGGCCCTGTCATTTAGAAATCTTTAGTTTTCTGAGAGAAGCGAATACATAAACACACAGTTTTTGGTGAATATAAATGAGGGGTTTTTTGGGAGCACAGGAGCAAAGGGGGAATGGGTGGCACTCAGTCTCTTCTCTGGCTCGGTATTCTTAAAAATGGCCCTGTAGAAGAAGGGACCGCTGTGAGCAAGGCCAGAGGGACAAGAAAGGCACCCAGGCTGAGAGGGGACAGCAGCATTAGCCAGAAGGGTGTGCTCCAAAAACTGCAGGCTCTTAAGTATTGACAATGACATTTGAAGCAGAAAGTAGGAAAAGGGAAAGAGTAAGAAATATTTAATATATGTCATTGGAGAGAATCATATCTCATGTTGAAAAGCTTAAAAAAACGACTGTACTCTCCACGCCACGAAGGGTAATGGAAGCTGGAAGTGAACGCTAGGAAAGGCGGAGCTGAACAGGGACTGGACTAGGGACACGGGTCACCCAGAAGGGTCTCAATGCAAGGTGAGGACAAGCTCCTCAGGGCCAGGGCCAGTGCACCCGAAAAGAGAGAATGAGTGAGGACGAAGGATCAGCGAGGCCGAGCGGAGCGTCCAGGCCGAGGCCGTGGCCTCCAGCGTGCGTGTATTCCAGGAGGACAAGTGTGAGAGGGAGAAAGAAAATGAGATTTACTTGGGGACAGGACACTATTAGGCGCCTGCAGAACTTCTAATCTGGATGCTCTGCGCGATGCTGCTGGCCGAGACGGCTTGCTCCGACGGCTTCTGCCACCTGCTAGTGCCTCTTCCCAGCTGGACGCTGCCCTGGGGATGGACCAGCCTGGGGGCTCGGGTGGGCAGAGCCTCTTCAGGCCGGGCAGGGCTCGGCCATCCTCAGGGACCCGGAGAGGCTACAGTGATGGTGTCGCGCATACAGCCCGAGGCGCCCCGCAGGACCGAGACCACTTCCGGCCAGCCGCAGGAGCAGTGACCCTGGAGTGGGCAACGTTGCACCCACCCCAATGATGGCGTCTCTTGTGCAGCCATCCATGTGTCCGTCTTCCGTCTCACAGAGAATAGCTCCGCTCCAAAGCAAGACCATAGTCGCGCCAACCTGCACTTTAGAGAACCCAGTCTCTCTCTTTCCCTCCCTCCATCTCCCTCCCTCCCCCTCCCCCTTGCCCTTCCTCTCCCGCTCTCTTTTTTTTTGCGGGACTGGGGATTGAACTCAGGACCTCGCACTTGCCAGGCAAGCATTTATTCTACTGAGCTCTCTCCTTCTCCAGTCTCTCTGTTCCTGTCTCACATCTCACTCTCACAAATGACCCTCGCTGCGGCGACACACCTCACCTTTTCTCTTGCCCCTTGAGGTTACAGCCGGCTTCAGAACCTGAACATGTTTGTTTTATCTGTGCCAGCGTGACAGACCAGCACGTGATTTAAGACTCAGCAGTGCCAGTCCATGGTCCACGGGCAAGTCAGTCATACAAGCGCCTGACCCGCAGTTTGTCTGTAAAAAGAAAGTAAAACTACTGTCTTTCTAGGATGGTTGTGAGAAGAACATGAGGAAACACAGAAAACTGCCCGGCAGGTGTTGAAGAATAAACATTCTTTCCTTTCTTGCTCCATCGAACTCCACCACCTCACACTTCCTGATTCGTTTCATTAGTCTGCTTTCCTGTTTTCTCCGGCTTTATTTTCTTCACCCCCATTCACTGGCTCCTCTTAGAAACTTTCCCCCCTGATTTCATTTTCCTAATAGAAATGGATAAAACCACAGAGAAAAACTAAGATTAGAAAACAGTTATAGGGGCTGGGGAGACAGCTTGGTGTTCTTCGCGCCTGGCTGGCAAACGCAAGGACCAGGATCGATCCTTAGCACCACACACCGTGCCGACCCCTCACTGAGCTGGTCACCGAGACTGAGCCTGGTGGCGCACGCCTGTAACCCCAACACTGGGAAGCTGAAACAGGAGGATCACTATAAGTCCGAGCTGTGTAGTGAGACCCTGTACCAAATACATAAATGATTTAAAATTTTTTTAAAAGATAAAAGTTATAATATTACTCTTCTTTTCACACATCTAGTTTCATTCAGAACAAAGTCTCCATGAGCAGGGTATATCTCTTCTTAATGTACCTGTGTATACCAAGTGACAACTAAGCAAGTAGGGGCTCGGCTTTTCTAAGTCAGCAGTGTTCTCCGTTGATTCAATACTCGAGAATGCTCCTCTGCTTTCTCCAGCTTTCTGTGTGGCTCCTCTGTTTTCATGCCATGCAACAAAGGTGCCCTGATGATCAGTGCCTGTGTGCCCCCGCATAGTCTCAGATATGTTTTCCATAACAAAAGGTCGCAGGCATCTCTCTGTATTCATTAACATCAAGCCTATGGCTATGCAGCCCGGCCCTGAAATTAAATTAGGAAGCTGTTCGGGAGCCCAGGTCACCTGTTGTTTATTGTTCCTTTAACAGTATTTGAAATGAAAAAAAAAATTTTTTTTTCATGCTGTTTAATTAAAGCGCTGAGGAAGTAGCCCGCTCTCCACAGACAAAAGTCTCCGCAAACGCACCGCACTTCGTTGTGTCATCAGTTCGGATATTTTTAGCATCAGTTGATAAAAAGTACCTGAAAACTTCCTTACTTTAGTAAGTACAGAGAGAGAGCTCATTTGCTGTTCACTCCACTGGTCAGCTGTGTCATTAAGGAGCTGAGACGCCCAGACGGGCAGGTCAGCAATGCCTCTCTCACGGTTGCAAAGGACAGCAGCAAGGCTAGGGTTGGTTTCAAAAAATAAAAAAATAATAAAGCTATGCTTAGCAATGAACAGAGCCCTCCCAAAAGTGTATCCCGTTTGTCTGCATGCATTGCTAGGAGCACCCAGCAGGGTTTCTCCAGCCTCTGTTCTAGTGTTGGATCGAATGTCCGCAGGAACCCACCACTGACAAGGGTTTTGGGAGCAGCACGATTAACTTACGCTCACAGAATCATGGTCCCGAAGAGTAGTCAGGACTCATGCCCAGGACCATAAAGGGGCCACTTTACAGACACCTGAACAAAACTTATGTTGTATGAGCAGGACAAAAGGAGAGAAATCGTTGTTAAGGTGCCACCAACTGTGTCTTCCTGCAGGCCTATGGTACCTGCAAACCCCGTACACCAAGGCTGAGGTGAGAGCTGGGATCGCAAATTGAAGGCAGCACTCCTACTCAACGCTAACACTGCACTTGTACCACCCTGAGAGTAAATGCTTTATATGCTTTCTTAAATTTTACTGCCAGGGCTGGCCAGATAGCTCAGCAGACTAAAGTGCCTGCTTAGGCAGATGGAAGGAACAGGTTCGATCCCCAGCATGCCATGCTGGCCTCTGCCCCAGGGTGCGCTGAGACAGGGCTTGAGAATGGGCATGGTAGTGTGCACCCGTAATGCCAGTCCTTGGAAGGCTGAAAACAGGAGGATCCCTATAAGTCTAATCTGTGTAGTAAGACCCTGTAGACCCTATACTAAACACATTACAATTTTTTTTTAATTTGCTGCCTTAGGAAATTTAATGGCTTCATCTTAAACTTAGCCCCAATAGTAGACACAGTACTATTTTTGTTTCTTTCTTTAAAAAAAAAAAAAAAGATAAAATAGTATAAAAAATTTAATACAGAATTTTTTATTAAATTAAATACAGAATTTCACTAAACAAATAATAAGAATTCAACAATTGTTGTTACATTGCAGATTGTTGTCTTCAAATTAGTTGTTCAGAATACCAGATGTAAGCATGAAAAGCTGGTCAAAAACTTTAAAAGGAGGAAAGAGCTAGACTAACTGTTCATTTCAGTACACCAATTTGTTATGTGTTAGAAAATCAGTCTAGTGTATAACACTAACTTACTGTTAGATTCAATCACTAACTGCTGATTTCTTTGTGTAAGGCTCCGTCCTCCCTCCACCTCAGATCTTCTCCTACATTCAAGGGCACCTAAAAAGAGGGTGCCCTGGGTTGTCATGTTCTTTCCTCTTAAGACAAGAGATGCATTTTTGGAAACAAGCACCAGGTTATTCGCACACAGCATCCGCACACATCACGCCTTGAGAGGCATGAGGCAGCTTCTCTGGGGTCTCAGTGAAAGAATATGACGCTGACAGATGCTGGCCAAGGGCAGCGAAGAACCTTGTACTTCTGCTCAGTGCATCTGGAGCACGCTGCAGTTCAGAATATCCCAGGGCAGCATCACCAACAAGAAGATCCAGAGCATGTGGTGCAGGGAATAGCACAGTAGCCCATTCACCTTTGCAGGAGAACAAAGCCTTCCCGGAGCAGGCGCTTGACGTATCAGATGCCCTAGAGGCTGCGTCACTGGCAGGCACTGTGATGCAGGGCACACTCAGCTAACAAGAGTGGCTTGGCCAGGAGCTCCACGGATGGGACGTTCTCTTAGGAGTTTACATAAATCCCCATCACCCAAACTCACACCAATGCTTTAGTTGGCTTCATGATTTTTTTTTTTTTTCTAATGGAGTATAAATAAACACAGTACAAACAGGGACTTGAAAAGCCCATTGGAGTTTGCTTCTTCTGGTTCTTGAAACTTGGAAAAAACAAAACAAAAAAAACTCTAAGGAGCAAAGAGAGAAACAAGAAGTGACCAGGCCACCTGATGTCCTGCAAAAGCCTGCTCCATGCCTCCCCTTGGGAAAGGCCCTGCCACCTCCTGATAGCCTTACCCTAGTGATCAAGCCTTGAACTTAGGAGACTCTGACAAATACTAATGATACAAATATAACAATATCCACAGGAGGATTCTAGAAATTGTCAGAACCCTTGCTGTGGATAGAAATGAACCAGAGGGAAACCATTATGGAAAGACAGAGTGTGATACTCACAGTAGTTGTTTCAAAAGGAAACACAGAGAAAGTGGGAAACACTGGCAGTGTCCACCTAAGTCATCCACAGCAAAGAGGGCACCTGGGAAATTCCAACGCATCGTGTTGCTATGGGTCTCCACCTGCGGAGATGGAAGCATCGGATTACTGGAGTCCTATAACTAACCACCTTCTTTCTAGGTTCCTGATGCGAAAACAAACTCCTCATGCTTTAGCTCCTTATATGCTTTGACCTTTAGAGAGAATAGGAAGGTAGAGGTAATAAAAAAGACTTGGTTTGCTTGATAGTTGCATTTGTTTTTGAGGATGACTGCAATGGCATTCTGGTTCATGTACTTTGCTGTTATGTGGAAGTTTAACTACCTGCTAAAATTAATCCATAGGCATTTTCATATCACAGTGTGGCCCAAGCACTTTTGTGAGCCAAGCAATTCACAGATATTCTTATATTACATTCTGACATGAAATATTTACAAAATATCATTTTTATTCATCACTACTTCACTAACCTTGTTATTTATAGCATTAATAGGGAACATATGTTACCAAAGCATGAATTATTTATAACTGTATAGCTACATTTTAACATAATTTTTTGTATTATAAACATTCACTGGCGAGTTTATTTTACATTATACTTTTAAAAATTATTCTGAGAAGACATCTTTTGGCTTCGTAAGACTTGGAAAAGAAAAATGGCCTTAAGGAGGTTAAGTATCTGAGGTACTGTTGAGCCAGACTCTTCTAATAAAGTCAACAGAACCAATAAGCATGACTGAACTTGCAAAGTCAAGAAGTAAATCTTAACTCAAATAAAATCACCAAGTGTATCCTATTCTTGTTACTTTACTACAGCTAATATGCCCTGTCATACTGAATGGCAAACTGGAAATGCCACTTTTTTTTTTTAATGTGCTTGGTACAGGGTCTCATGACTCAGCTCAGACTCATAATGATCTCCTGTTTTCAGCTTCCCCGGCACTGGGATTACCGGTGTGTGCTACCACATCCCATCACAGAGGCTTGCATGCCCTGTGGTGCCAGGAATTAAGCCCTGGTTCCTGCACTTGTATAAGCTGGCATTTAGCCTGCTGAGCTATCTTGCCAGCTCAGGCTGTTGGACTAGGCACCCTTGCGAGACCACTTTAACCTAATGTTCCAGGATTTCATAATGCTCTGTCGTAGCTCAAGCCTGGGCACAGTAATTCTGTGACTAAATGGAGAAACGTATATTCACAGGTCCACTGACCACTTTGCTGGCAAGCTAAGAATATTTTTAAGTAATTGAAAAATCAAGGAGGGCCCATGGCACAAATGCCTTCGAACCCCAGTCCCACCAAAAAATAAAAAAAAAAAAAAAATGAAAAGTTGAAGAGATTATATTGGGATCCATCAAAATTATCTGGAGTTCAAATTAAAGGCCCAGCCGGGCGTGGTGGCTCACGCCTGTAATCCCAGCACTCGGGAGGCTGAGGCAGGAGGATAGGTGCGAGTTCGAGACCAGCCTGGGCTACAAAAGTGAGCTCAGGACCAGCCCCAACTGCATAGCGAGACCCTGTCTCAAAAAAAAGACAAAAAAATAAAAAAATTAAAGGCCCATAATTTCTTTACTTGTATCACAGCCACACCTACTCAGTTATATTCCATCTGTCACAGCTGTGGCACTACACTATTAGAGCTGAATAGTTCACAGGTAATATGCGGCCCTAGGAACTAAAATATTTACTCTCTGGTCCTTTACAGAAAAAGGTTGCCAAGCCCTGTTCTAGAGGAAGAAGTTCAGTACCTGAGCCTATGTCTCTCCATCCCCTAACTGAATGTCTGTCTAATCCTTATCCTAAATGTTTCCTTTCAGATAAACCAGATCCAAAATGCTTCCTCTCCTCCCTGCCTCCGCTGCTTTATGGGGAGGTTTTACTGTGTGTTCCACTTCAGGGGTTGCGTGTCAGGCAAATCATGCATATAATTCACACTTTAAATGAGTTAATTATTTAAGTGCTCAATCTTTTAGCCAGTTATCAGCCAGCATTACAAGGAGGAAATGAATAAACATGAGGGCATTTCATACTCCTCCCGCCCATCATTCATTAAAAACGTTTCGGAGCCTCATTAGCCAGGAACCCAGGCAGCAGTTATAGTAGGCTGCTAAGATGCCAGCCGTTACCTTCCAAACTACATGAGGATCTTTTAAGTGGAGGGAATGAAATTCCTCTCAGCTCGGTAGAAATTAACTGTGACTCAGCCTTTCACTGCCTTTCTCTAGCTCTTCAGGAAAATGTAATTCCATCTCTGTGATTTATTTAAATTGCTGGAAAAGATGGTTAAGCGAATGAAGCACTTCGGTGCATAAAATGATATGTCGCCTGCAATAGCATGGAGTGCTTTCTGTGCTAGCGTCAGAAAATGACAAAGGGTAAGGAAAGTGGGCAGTCTTTAAAAGGACTTTAAATCAGAACACTACATTCCACAAGCTCCTTCTGACTTCTAAAAGCCTGTGTGGTCCACTCTGCACTTTTTATGGCGTTAAGATGACAGAAGGATTCCGGCACTGCCATTCATTTCCGAAGTCCATGGTCCGTTTTCAAAGCCCACACAAGCAGTGACTCTGGAGCGGCTCCCATGGAGAGCCACGGTCATCCGCGGCTTTCACCTACCTGTGGGCTCCCTGTCCGCTTTCATGTAGCACCTACTGTGGCCACGCAGTAGGTGGCAGCCCTAAAACGCCACGGGGGACCAGAGGCTTCGGGCAGCATGTTAGGAGATTCATTTCCGTGGCCTCTGCAGTTACCCTGGCCACAGCTGCTTGTTTCGTTGCCTTGGGGCTCACAAGGAAGGGTGCCAGGTCTCAACAGAGGGGCAATCGTGTGATGGAGGCCATAGAGCAGCGACCCGTGCTTCTGTGTCACTGTTCTTTCAATCATGTGCCATGACTGGCAATGTACTCATCACCTTTGGAATGCTGGTACTTTGCCCAGTTACGCCTCCCCTTGCAATCCCTTGGGCTCAGCCAGTGTGCCCAGAGCCGGCGGGGCATCTGTCAGGGAGGGTGGAACAGATCCATTTGCAGGCTCCTGACGGCTGCCTCCAGGGCCAGGGGCCAGCGGCCAGGAGCACAGCCTGGGGAGAAGCAGTGTTTACTTTGGCAAGGAGGAGAAAAGACAAACTGGGCCCAATGAGGAGAGAAAGCCTAGCGGAGCGGGGTACTGCAGACGGGACTGAGGTCGGCCTGCCTCCTGCAGAACAGCAGGGCTTGGCAAAAGCGCTTCCAGTGGAGAATAACGAGCTCCCTCATTAAAAAATTGTTTTTGAACTAACATTTCAGACCATAATTAATGAGTTTATAAGAAGTGCCAGGCGAACAGTACCCTAAATGTCAGTTTTCAAAGTTACACAAGTTTATATATAACAAGGGATATTTTCTGGCAAGCTTGAAGGCTTACCAAATCTCAGGCTATTTTTTCTTTATAATAGTATTTTGCTACTGTCTTTACCACCTGTCTTTCAGCATTTTACTCTCAAATAATATGCTAGTACATTTTAATTACAACAACAGGAGGAACAAAAATACATAAAGCCATCTAAAAACTATTGAAGTTTTATCTTGTGAAATCTCATCATAATTTAATTTCTGATACAAAATTTTGAGCACATGGACATTCTATTGCTAAAGGAGGGTCGAATATTTGATATCAGGATTTCTCTATAAAACCCAACATATTTGACACAATAACAAAGTTAAATATTATAAATTACTTTACTGTCAGGGATAGTGTATAAAAATCATGGTATTTGCAGTAGATGGATGTAAGCAGTCTTCTTTCTTTCTTTTTTGAAAAACAAATACAAGCCTGCTGGTGTGATGTACACTTATAATTCCAGCACCATGAGTTCGAGGTCTGCTTCGGTTACATAAGGGCCACCCTGTACTATATAGGGGAGACTTTATCGCAAAAAGAACAAAATACAAGCCAGTTCCCCCATCGTTGCCTTAAGTAATAGGCAAGTGTGGATCCAGGGGGCAGATGACCCCATTCTGGACCTCAGGCTTGTTTCGCAGGAAGCCAGGTACAGCCCCCGTATGGTGCTTCTCTGACTCCATGAGCCCTGGAGCAAAGTGTGGGCTTTCTTTGGAGCAACCAAGGCAGCATGACCATCATCTATCCTCCCTGCCAGCAGAAGAAGCTGAAATGCAAAAGGAATGCTTGATGAAGAAGATAGTAAGGCCTGAGCTGTGGACAGACAAAGGTCTGAATATACCACTTGGGGTTTTGCCCCGGATCTGGTCATATGCAGTGCAATTGCCTTTGCTTCTCTACCAAGTGGACTGGATCAACACAGTGCAGCGTTTTCCTTAGGCTGGCTCACGAGGAGTGTCTGCCCCTTATTACTTAAAAAGACATGACAATCTGTCATTAGGCAAGACCAGCTCTTCTAAAGAGTAGAGGGTCCATTATAATAAGGAAGCTATTAAAACTATTTAATATCTACAGCAACTCTATGTCAGATAATAATAAAATTTTCCCTTTCCTGGTTAAAATAAAGAAGATATTGAATAGAAAGAAATGAGTGATAAATGGTATTTATCTTCAGAACAGAAACTCCATGAAGTAACAAGAGACATACAGATGACTTTTAAAATGCCTACAAAATTCATAGGCTATGGAGTTTCAAGCTATCAGTCAGAAAAGAGCCAGGGTAACACTTGCGCTGTAGTTTTGGAACTTGGGAGCTTTTCTGTCTTCGCAGTGTCTCCCATCTCAGCACCCTAGAGCTATTTTTCCTTGGCAATGAGAAGAAAAATTCTTTACAATTTCTCTGTTACCATCTTGTTTTTGAAGACTAAGGATGCATATGTAAAAGCAGAGTGGAATCTGGGGCTGGGTGACGGAAAACTTAGAGAAAGAAAACTTTCAAGCAATGACGGTAAAGCTGGGCCGCATTGGAATTTGGTGTCTATACATGTTGACAGCACACGCACTTCCTCCGCCGCATAAACCATGACTGAGCCTAGTTAGCAAGACAAATTAGTCGAAGAAAGGAAGCTGCCAGATGGTGCACGTTGTTAATAACGCCCATCTGTGAATCACAAAGCTGATCTGCCTGTGCATTTGGTGTTTCTTTTCTTGGACAACAAAGTAGCTAGTGACATCTTTGTAGAGGTGACTGCATGCCCCCCTGGCCTCACTGGGTGTCCTGAAAAGAAACTTTCACTTCTTCTCAGCCTGGAATTTTGAAGCAAAGAGGCTCTTTGACTATAAAGGAACAGAATGTGTCACTCATTCTTTAAACATATTGTGAACTTCCTTCCCCTTCAAAAAGCAAGAAAATAATAAAGCCTCTCGAATGCTCCTTTGTGACCTTGAAGATATCTTACTTTTCTCGTCACTCAGATAAGATACCTGGCACTTGCTCGACGTCAGAGGAGGAAAGGTTCATCCGCTCACAGTCGGCAGAGGTTTCCGTCCTTAGTCAGCTGGCTCTCCAAGGCAGGGCGGTGCACAGAGGGGCAACCATTCCTGAAGGCACGAGAGACCAAAAGCAGCAAGGGCAGAAGACGAGACTCTGCCTGCCCCTTATATTGCATGCAGGTTTCCTGCCTTGGGGTGAGTGTAACACTCAGACCCTTCATCCTAGCTAGAGCTCTGCCAAGCCAATCACACCAAACTAACCACACACCCTAGATTCAACCACCCCTCAAAAGCCTGCCCCGTCTAAGACTGCATGAAGGTTTGGGAGGACATCTAGACTAGACCCAATCCAGGTTCTATGGAGAAAGCCTGATATGGAGAAAGCCTGATATCAAATATTCTGCCCTCCTTTAGTGGTAGAATGTCCATGTGCTCAAAATTTTGTATCAGAAATTTGACTAAGGGACGGAAACCTCTACCGACTGTGAGCAGGTGAATCTTTCCTCCTCTAACCTTGAGGGTCAGGTATTTTACCTCAGTGACAAGAAAAGTAAGTAAGATATTCTTCAAGGTTACAATGAGGATGTAAATATGTCACTCAAATGACCAGTGCTTGAGAGAGAAAAAGGAGTTTTGACCCAGACAGGAAGGCAAGGAAGAGGCTGTTCCGCATAGCATAACCCAACTTTGACAGCTCGCAAACAGAAGCAGCCGGCCGTACTTCACTGGGTTCCAGGGCTCCTGCTCCCACTGAGAGCTTGGGCCTGCAGTGGAGATGGAGTGCGCACGTTATACCCAACAGATCTGTATTCTCCAGCTAGGTATAGTTCCTTCAGGTATGCTACTCTGACATCATTAGACACCCATTAGTATGACCCCATGCCTATCAAGAACACGCTGGACTACAAAGCTGGACACTCTACCATGTGGAATTAACTATTGGAACCTTTATATATGTGACTGAAATTTTAAAAATTAATCAATAAGGTTATTATGAATTATTATTGATCTCCATGTATTAAAGTAAACTATGAATTTGCTAATATTTGACCATTTTTGATCTACTAAAGAATGCTTACATAGATTGGCTACATTAAGAAAATAACAATACAGACCTCAAGAACTCTTACTCACATGTCAATTTCCTTGTAAGCTAACAAATTAGCACTTTAAGGTTTATCTCAGAATCAGTATCCTTTAAGTAAAAACAATAAAACTTCCATTGAAAATCAGAGATAGAGGATCAGAGTACAAATAATGTAATTCTTTAATTTTAGAAAAGCATATATTATAGGTCTAGTTGGATTAAGCAACTCAATAGAATGTACTGAGTTTCTTAGGGTCAGAAGTATACACGTGGCCCAGCCAGATAGCTCAGTGGACTAAAGCGCCTACTTAGGGAGATGTAGGGACTGGGGTGCACTGAGACAGCAACTGAGACTGGATGTGGGGGCTCATGCCTGTAATCCCAGCACGTGGGAGGCTGAAACCAAGACAATCACTATGAGTCCGATCTGTATAGTGAAACCCTGTAAACCTTGTATTAAATACATTAAACAAACAAATAGAAGTGGGACCATAGCCTATAGGAACATTTTTCTTACCATAGTATGTTGAATATATTATGTTTCAGAGATACAGATAAAGGGAGAAAATAATACAACTCAAATAAGGAAAAAGTCTTACTCCCAAATTTTTAATCTATGCTCTAATTATTAGGAGCACAACATTAATTTTTAAAATATATTATTCTAGCTAATCTAGATAAATATATCTATTAAGCTTCTGAAATGTACAAATGTATATAAATATATATCATCCATAATTCTGCTCATACAGAAAAACCATTGCTAATATTTAGCCAATTTCCTTCCAGAATTTTGCCATTTCTGTGTTTTGTTTGCTTCCCAATACTTGAACAATGTTTAGCAAGGAAAAGATATCTAATGAGAATCAAGACATAAACTTAAAAGAAAAATTCATAGTCTACTAGTACTGGCCATGTGATCATGAAGAATTAATCAATGTCTTTCATTCATAAGGTCAAAAGCACTCCTTAGCAAAGTTATGACATTAATATTTGGAAATATATAGTTCCTGGAGTATGAAAATGGTCATATAAATATTTACAAAATAAACAAAGTAGTTATTCAATAAATATTGATAGAACGATAAATTATATGTGCATAATTATGGTAATGCTAAACATATATTTTGCACTCTACATAGTCCACAGAATGTTATATTGTTAGTATTTTCCTGTTTACTTAATGGAAGAAATCTTGTGCCACCAATTGTTTATGTTCTATTAAATTCCTGTCAGGTGCCATGTTGCTGGTGGCACACCACCTTCTCAATGCACTCTACCACCGGTGTGGATGCCATGCCTGAAGTGTTAGCTACTCGTGAGGCTATGGTGGGAGGATTCCTTCAGTCCAGGAGTTCTGGGCTGCAGTGCATTATGCCGATCAAATGTCCGCACTAAGTTGGTTTCAATATGGTGACCTCCAGAGGACCACCAGGTTGCCTAAGGAGGGGTGAATTGGCCCAGGTCAGAAATGGAGCATGTCTAATTAAAATCCCTTTTCCAGTAACATATTCTGCCCTTTGACTTAGCATCTGCAATGGTTTAGATCTAACATGTTTCCCTACAGTATCGTATATTCAGATGAAGGATTCCAGGGAAATGACTGGACCCTGAGGCTCCAATTCTGTGAGTGGACATGCTCTGCTGAGGTCACATTTGATGACAGGTCTCGGATGTGTTGGAAACACAAAGTAAGGCCTCCTTAAAAGAAGCAGATCATGAGGAGGTGGCAACCTTGCAGATTACACCAAGTCCCTTATCCCTTTCTCTCCAGTCGTTCCACCTCTCGGCCTCCTCCCTGCCAGGAGTTGAACCCTACCCTCTGCCAGCCCTTCCGTCATGACACATCCTCCTTGCTGCTGGCCTGGAGGCAGCAGAGCCCAACAGGCAGTGTGTGAATCCCCAGACCTCATGAGCCAGAGGAAATCTTTCCTATTCTTGTCAGGTGTGTAATCATAGCAACGGTGGTGTATGCTTACCTATTCATGACGCATATTTATTTCTCTCCAAGTTACATTCTCTTACGTTTACATCTGCATGCCATGTGAGAGTTTATTTCATACGTATTTTTTAGTGAAAGTGTTAGATTCAGTTTTGTGAACATATGTAAGGTTCCTAATGTCTACTTAGTTTTCCAGTTCTCCCTAGGGAAGACAAATTCAACAATTATAAGGTTGGCAGAAGGGAAGCACAGCAGCCAGCCTTCCTCCACGTGTCTGCTGCCCTGCCGGACACTGAGCTAACCCTGTTCTCAGGGAAGAGGACCTCAGAGCTAAGACCAAGCCAAGTTCAGGGCAAGACTTGATTGGGCAAGATTTTTAAGTAAATAAGTTACTGTATGTTAAAAGATGATTCATAATCATCTGCAATTTGAACATCTCTGTAATTTGAACATTTATAGTCCTTGCATGAGGCATGCCTCCTGAAGCAATGAGCTCCTTGGTTCTTTTGATTTGGCTCACTTTTTCCTATGTATAGGTTTCAAGCCCATAGTTTGAAAGCTTAATTAAAAACAGAATTAGGTCCACAATGTTTATTTAGTCTACTTCTAGACATAGATTTGGAATACTCTATGTTAAATTTTCTTAAGCTAGCTTATTTGCTTGCATTCCTTTAATAATCTTCTATTCAGAATATAATGCAATATTCTAGCAAATGTCTAGGTAGCAAATGGCTGTCACCTTACTCATTCTAAATAGCATTACTCTGTTAATGCTTGTTAGTTTTCTTGGCTCCCACAACACCCTGTTGATTCATTAAATTTCCGTTGAATACGTCATCTGTGGGGCTTTTTGTGCTGATACCCTACTTTCTCTTCTCTATACTTGGTCCTTCTTTATTGGGGTCAAGCTCAAGGTCTTTTATCATGTTAGTGTCCATAGAAAAGTCTATTATACTCCAAACAATCGTTTACACATCCCTGGATACTTTTGCAAACTCCACTGTAATTTCATCTTTATGGGAAGCACTGTTCAAAAAGAAAAGGAGATATGGTATATTTTTATGTGGGGTACATGCCATGCACCATCAGCAAGGGGTTTTTCACATTTTCTGTAGCAAAATTCTATGCCAGTTTTAAGGAATGCTGACCGTGAGAGACTGACGCAGGAAATAAGTCAGCAGAGTATGTAGAACACAAAGGACTATGGGAATTTTGAACACAAAAACAGCAATAGAAGGTGGTTTATAAATTTAGGGACATTAGATGTGTTGTCTTTAAGCACTCATCAGTTAGATTTTTAATCGTGAACCTGATTTACAGAGTTTTGTGTCTAATTCTGACCTAAGCAGTTTAAGCAATCAGAGGACTTTGGTGAGGTTATGCTGGGAAGAATCGCTTTAATTAACTAATCCTATTTTAGACTGATAAAGAGGTTTTTTGATACAACAGAGGATGTGATAACATTCACGTCACAGGTTTCTTATATTTCTATGTGTTTCTTATGCCCTCCACTACAGGATATAGCCATTTTTTAGGATAAATTACTAGCCTAGGAAGACTAGCAAAACAGGGAAAGCTATTGGTCACTTACTTTTGAAGAAGTGTGCTCTGTTTGAAGAAGAGACTCAGTGAGTCTTTATGAAATAATGATCGCTTTTCACCATTTGAATGCATAATCTATGTGTATCTTTCTTTGTGTCAGTGTCATTTCTAATATTTTGTTACCACCTAAACTTTCCACTCTGTGTTCCATCAGAAACCAGCTAGTTGGCCAGCTAGTTCATTAAAAACAGCATGAGGAGGTGCTGGTATTTTAGAGAACCTAAGCATTTATCTCAAGAGACTATAAGAACATTATGAATTAATTCCTGATATTCAAAGTATTTAAATATTCTTTCATTGTGCCTTAAAAAAAACACCGAACATAGTTTGTGGTTGTCATGTTTCCCTGGTGCCATGTTCAGATACTACCACAAATAGCATTAGCATTTAGTCTGCTCAAAATGGTGTAGTCATTCATTAAAAATAAAATTTTGTTCAAATTTCAGTTCTTCCACTTTCTAGATGTTTAAACTTACCTCTTTAGCTCTCAGATTCTCTTCTGTAGAAGGAAGACATAATTGCTACTCAGGGGATTCCTATGAGGATGAAATTGCACACTTTGTACAAAACAGGCATTTGGGAAAAACAGCAATGATTGTATTAGTGATCAACTACTAGAAGACAAGATACTCTCAGTTGGAAATTGCATAAAATCATCTCCACAATACCTGTTAGTTAGACAAGCCAGCCTCACTCACTATAGGAAAGCAGTAAGCATTGTGTAAATACTAGATACAAGAACATTCTAGCCATCTTGGACACGAGCTATCCTGATGATGGTAGTTGGGGCCACAACACTGGCACAGACCCCAAGAGACTGAGAACTTACCTAAAATCTAAAGAAGGCACATGATACCCCCTTTTGCTCTAGGAGTTATAAGAAAGAAAGGATATACTCAGTGTAAAACATTGATGATTCTAAAAAGCACCAGGATAGCTTCGGAATGAATTGTTTGCTCTCTGGAAAAGCAATATGAGTTAATAGTTTCCATGTCCTCAAAATAC
This sequence comes from Myocastor coypus, assembly GCA_004027025.1. NCBI lineage: Eukaryota > Metazoa > Chordata > Mammalia > Rodentia > Myocastoridae > Myocastor > Myocastor coypus. The sequence continues at coordinate 21,555 of PVJA010010095.1, forward strand.
AATGTATTCTAAACTCATTCAACCAATACTTGCTAAGTACTAAGAACTGTTCTGTTTGCTACATCAGTAAGCAACCCAGACAGAGATCCTTGCTTTACCTCACCTTTATTATAGTGGGGGGGGGGGATTAAAAACAGCAAATTCAATAGTATGCTACAGAGAAGTTACAGAAAGTGCATGTGGTGAAAGAGATCTAGAATTTTGGCACAGGGAAGGGACTGACTGAAGACCTAAATATTTATTTACTGAATTAATGAATGGATCAGGCCTGCTCTACGGTAACTCAAATGTTACAAGTACACTGAGGAAAATAACACCTAAAACACTAATAGAAAGTAGGAATTCCAGGAAGTACTGAGCCTCAGAACACTCATGAGAATAGCTGTTAGAATGGGTACTTCAGGGGCAGCATACAGAGATCATGTGCCAGAAGCTACATGTGTGATAACCAATTGTTCAGGGCAGCAGGACTGCCATGGGTAACGCCTAGCCAAGTCAAACCAATTCCAATCTCCATTTTATGAAAGAGGAAACCAGTATTCAGAAGTCAACCCACTTACTATCTGATTCATTTCAAAGACAATGTCCTTTCCACAAAAATTGTATCTCTTCCTCCAAGATCTTCTTGAATTCCTCATGGGAGGGAACCCCCTGCTTCTGGTGCTTACTTGGCCTGTAGCCTTTCAACTTTCTCTGTCACCTTATTGCAGCAAAATAAAATGTCATACAACTGCAGATGATGCTTCAAATAGACCCTCTTTAATTGAGGCTCATTAGATCAACCCCACTGCTAAAGATTTCCTCCATTGCCACCCCATGTACAGCACCATTCACCTCAAAGAAACCAGACCTGTTATCACCTGTTTCCCCAGCACCAGTTGGATGGAGGTCTCCTACAAAAGAGATGTAGGGAAAGGCAGCTTCTAGGCAGGGGGAAAATAGGCTTTATTAAAAAAAAAAATACAGAATCTTACCGAAAGCAGTTTTGCCTCTACAGTTAGATTCTACAGCTAGAGAAATTATGAAGACAAAGGTAGAAAAGGATAGAGGTGACTGGAAAGAGGTGCCAGGTAATACAGTTGACATGAGAATTTATCAGGAAGAGTTAACAAGGTACAAGACAAGGCCTTCACTGACCTCTGATAAAGTGCAAGGGAAACAAAGCACAGAAGGACTCCTGTTTAATGCAACACACACACACACACACACACACACACACACACACACACACACACCTATACACAAATGTATATATTCATGTATAGTCTCACTTTAGCATCACTATATTGCTGTAGGCAGATGAGTTAGATAGAAATAGTATAGGCAATCACACAGGCCAGGCTCTTGAAGAAGACTGCATGGAAGACAAGATATCACTGTGGGCAAGAGCTAAAGACCAAAGATCAAACAAATGCTTACCTCCTAAAAGATAAGCATCCAGGATTGATCATCACCTTGAGGAAGTCGGAGTCACTAATCCAACCCCTACTAGAAAAACCCCTGTTGTATGCTCGTGCCTGCTTTCTAGGTAACTGGGCTCTCCATTTGTTCCTGGACTTAATCAGTTTTACCTGGGCAATTGTACTTGTAATCTTACTGTCTGACCATAGTTTTACCCCACCTTATATGTGAGTTTACATATGTTTTCCATCTTAGACCCACTTCACCACCTGGTTTTCCCTCTATAAAAATCTCTAGAAAAGGCAGATTCCAGGGAAACCTGCTTAAGTCTCCTTCTGCTCCACTCTTGGACAGAAGGTTTCTTTCCTCCAATAAATATATTCTGCTCTTAATCTCTGTTGTTTCTAGAATCCATTCATGGGTTTCAGAAAACTCATCGAAGATATCTTTCAGGTTGGGAGTTTCATTCCCCTATATAGATATTAGTACACCAGATACACATGCATCCCCTCTACTTAATCATTAATTCTAAAATACCTTTCCATAAGGCTTTCCTGTCACACACACTTATCCATCACAAAGGGGCAAGAAAGAATCAAGCAGCCAAAAAGAAGGTAGCCAGAGGTACCCAGGTTGGAGTCAAAGACATTTAGAAAACCAACCACATTGCCATAACTTCCATGTGCCATGGGGGGCATGAGAAAAAGTCTTAAAGAAAAAAAGCCAGGGCTAAGGGGTATATGGTTTTCTGATGCCCCTACCTGTACAGAGCAGCGGTCTATCTTTTGCAAATAAAAGCCCTTTTCCAAATAAACCATCTTTCTTTGTTTCAAACTGCAGCTCCTTAATTCCTTTCTGATGCTGAGTTCACGATCCCAGTAGCTGCATGTTCCAGTGACGCAGAAGGGTACACTTCCCAGCCTAGCACAATAGCATCATTTTACATTTCACATGTGGGACCCCGAGCAAGAACCACAGACTTAAAAATTTCTTCGTGCATTATGGCAGACAGTGCCTGTGCAAGATTTCTTAGACTTCATAAGGCACAGTACTAAATATGACTCAGAAATGTCATTTTCTGCTTAAGTGTCTGTAAATATAATGGCAATAACAACTGACAGCACATAGATATTGCTCTGCAGACGCTGGCTGAACTTTAAGGCTCTCCTTGTGAATGAACTGGTGGGAAGAAGAGGACCATATACCTCAAAACCAGCCTGAACTCCATAGGGTAGCACTGCCTACAAATTTAGATCAAATTGTTCTCACTTAATCAGCTCTGTTGACAAGCAGAATAAAATTCTTAATTCCGCATCAGAAAAATTTATATGTGCTAATATGACTAGTACTTAGTAGACTACATAATGTTATTCTTATTTTTGATATGCAATTATCTTGACTGCTAATATAAAATGAGACAGACAGATAGGAACAGAAGCAGAGAGAAAAGATAAACTAAAAATACATTTCCCAAGGTTCTTCTAACAGAGTGATCCTTATACCAGTTTGCTCCTTGTCAGAGGTACAGATCAGTCTTTGCAACACTGGTAGACAGGAAAGGAAAACCAGCGATGGCTAAAGAAATCATGCTCTTCAGAAATATATGAGCAAGTTAGAGTATCTATTATAAAGCAGAGACAGCTCTCTTTCCATGGAATTGCATAGAGACTTCCTACAAGGAATGAGTGTTTTCCTCAGTTTTGAATATAAACATCTATGTTCTTGGTTTCTGGTAAGTGTACGTGACATACAATATGTATGGCTTGAAAGAAGGCAACATTTGCTTGTCAAAAAAGTATAACTTCAATCCTATCTTCCTCTTTGTCAAAAGAAGTCTGTATTCCTATACATAAATCATAACCCCTCTATGCACAGCCTTATAATTTGACATCAATCTTTTCTCTTAAGAATCATTACTCAAGTTCTCATCTTTGAAAGAGAATGGTGATATTTCTGCTTTAAAAAGAACTCATTTTAATTTTAATTGCCACCTACCACGCATTTTAAATCAAGCAACTGGAGCTATGGAATGCTTGTCTCCCGCTCCTATCAGGCCAGGGCAAGACAGGCTCAGGAAAGGAACCAGGACAAAGGGAGACATTTGTCAGGCCGGTCCCCTAACAGCTTGAGGGAGGACAGGGTGGGCCAAGAGGATCTGTTGATCAATACAACATTCTGAGAAATGTCACATAATTATTGCCACCTTTTTTTCCCTGATATTCAGTTCTTATCATATTCAAAAATTCTCTTCTCAACTTTGAGGGGAAAAAAAGAACAGAGACAATGTTTATTCCCCATACTCTTTGCTCTAGTTTGCCAAGCTGATATCTGCATATGTAAATACTTTTCACATGGAAATGCAAAAGACCAGCTTCTTGGTTTGCTAAAGATAGGAATTAAGCCAGAATGTTCTTAGGGCAGGCTGGCAGAGAAGTGAGAGAGGTATATTTACACTTACATAAATGTTTAAATTAATTTAGCTGGAATTCCTGACCAAATACCTAATACTTTGTGATTGATGCTCTCTCAATACAGATTTATCTAGTTCAGCAGCAAAGAACAGAAGAAAATAAGGGATTTGAGAGAAAAACATGCTCTTCCATAGACAACCTTTTGTCTCAAGGTAGCCACCAGAGTGTCAGCCTGCCAGCCTAATGCATAGCTTCTTGAGCATGTGTAGGGATTTGCTTAGCAACATCAGGCCTATAGTGAGACACTTAGGAGTCATTAGGCCTTTGAGATATTTTATTCTGGCAGTGGTGGAAATTTATGACATTAGATGTTCTGAGTTGAGAGCACATCATAGGCAAGAAGAAATATTCTTGAAGCACAGAGTGAAATACATGCTAGCTCTTTACACATTTTTGAAATAAGGCATATTTGAGCATTAAAATTAGAAAAGTGCTAAGAATTGACACGCCATTTTCTACACAGACCTTCCAAATAAGTCTGAAATTTTCACCGTATTCTTTTACCCTCTATGCTGCATTTCAAATAAAACAGAAAGCCCCAAGCACACTAATTTAGCAATAAAATATACGTAACAAGAGAGGGCTAGGGGGCTAGGATCAGTACATTTCGACACTACCTGATGACTTTCTAAAGTCCCAAACATTTATTAAGGATTATTGGCAATCAAATAAGTAAAATTGATTCACACTAACGTTAAAAGAGAGCATAAATTTGTTCTTCTGACTGAGGGGTAGTGTTGTAGTTACAAATATGCTGAAGGCTATTTTTGTTGGAAGTATGTCAGAAAAGCAGGCGTAGCTAGGTCAAAAGATAGAACCAAGTATCTTCTGTTTGCTCTTGGATAAGTTTTGTGAGCACTGCCTTTATCCATTCAACCACTCACTCATTTCTTTAACAATTTATTCATCCAACAAGTGTCTTGGTTACATTTCTCTCATTGCTGGGATAAAATACTTGACACTCAAAATTAGGAAAGGAAAGGTTTACTTAGCTCACAGTTAGTGGACGTTTCAGTCCATAATCAGTTGGCTGCAAGGCAGCATGGCACATGGCAGAGGGCAGCGGTTTGGGGAGATAGAAGACAATAAAGCAGCAGCAGCCAAAACTGAGAAGCAGCACCAAAGAGCAAATCTCTTTTCCTCCCTCAAACTGCCCTCAGGCTATCAGCCCCAGGGCAGGGTAGCACTCAGACCCACAACCTCAACATTGGATCATGAATTAATGAAAACTCTGGACACTGCCCCATGAGTGCATGAGGCTTTGGGGTGGGGGGGACACCTAGATGCAAACCATAACAACAAGCATTTAAAAAAAATTTGCTATGTTTGAGACATCATTTTATAGTGCAGGGATACAAAGATAATAGGAAGTCCTTATCTTTAAGTAATAGAATTACTATTCTGTAGATATTTCAAGCTGCTGAGATTCTGCAAGCTACAGAGATTAAGCCTATGTCTCTGAGTTGTGACATATGAACTTATAAGATGTCCAGTTACCTACAGAACACCAATTGTAGCAAGCCACTTGGTATAAAGAAAAAGGCTTGGTAATAGAAATATACACATGTAAACATACCAGCAACATATATGTTATACATTGTTACACAACAATGTACATAACAATAACAATATTTTATATTTTAGCTGGTAAAGTATCTTGACACCCAAAATTAATGAAGGGAAGCTTTATTAAGCTCACAGTTAGTGGAGGTTTCAGTCCATAATCAGCTGGCCCCAAGGCAGAGTGGCATATGGCAGAGCATGCCAGCTCAGGGAGGTGGAAAACAGTAAAGCAGCAAGAGCTAAAGCTGAGGAGCAGCAGCAAAGAGCATAATAAAGGAGGAGACCTGAAGTTGTCCTCTAACAGTAGCCTTAGATGACTCTGCTAACTGGATACCCAGACAGAACAAACATAGCACTAAATTTAAACTTGTCCTTTATATACTCATCTGTTGTAATGTTATGGGTCAGTCCTAAAGGGAGCGACAAGAAGACCTGAGGAAAGTAGCTCAGAGGACTCTCTGAGACTCCCTCTGTGAGCAAAGAACCCCTGAAGCAAGTCAGCTTCATTTTGGTAGTGAACATGATCTCATGCGTAATTAAAGGGGGACACGTGCTTAGTCATGAACGCGACCACGAGCTCCATTAACTTCCATCCTTTCCCCACCATCAGCATTACACAGGAGTCAACCATTAGCATTCCAAGCAAAGGAGAAAGTAACAAACAGAAAGCCCCAGGTGAAGCTGCTATCCATCACCTGGAGTCCCAGCTTTCCGGGACTGTCAGCAGCAGACCACAGCTGTCCCTGGTCCCCCTTCACTACACTTTGTTTCCTGAAATGCCAGCCAGGCTATGCTCATCTTTACCATTAACTCACTACGTGAACATTATGAGACTCTTAACCATTTGGAGTCCTCAAATTTCTTAACTTTCTCAGGCAAGATGGTAAATATATCAGATTTAGCTATGGAGTTCTTGGACTCTTCTGACTGTTGTGTTTCTTTTTGTTTGTTTTTAAGTGGCAAGTTCAGCCTGCTCTGGGGGTTGGGCTTGGGCAGTATGTGCTGCTGGAGATCAAACCTCGGTTTCTGCAGTTGCCTAAGCTTTCCTAAGCAGGTGCTTTAGGTCGCTGAGGCCTTCCTGTTGTGTTTCTGAATCAACCAGGAATAGAGTCTATGGCCATACCACCCTGAACACGCCAGATCTCGTCTGATCTCGGAAGCTAAGCAGGGTCGGGCCTGGTTAGTACTTAGGTGGGAAACCAGGAATGGACATAACCAAGAAGTAATAAAACCCATACAGACTGCTGCCAGTGTGCCTTTAAGTCCCAAAGATATTCTTCCTATTCTTATAGCAGCTGGGCACACACAATTACTGTCTTACTGTCTCCGAGATTTTAAAATCAATAAAGCCAATCTTTTTTTCCATGATTGTTCTACTTACGGACTTTTCTGGAGCCCTCAATTCTAGTGATCAACTCTCCTTTTAGATATTTCCTTGGTAAGTATGGCATTATTGCTTCTTTTCCATCTCTACCTATTCTACACATTTATGGTTCACCTTGCTAAATACCTGCTTTCATGTAGCTAAGCCAGGATTTAGTACTATAAATATAGCTCAAATGTCAATAATCCTCCATTTTATTTCCCTGTCCATGAACTCTTTCTGAGGTCTCATGATATTATTACTACTTGTGATTTAAAATGGTAATTACAATTTTATTAATTATTAAAATTCTTACAATTACTCATGATTTAAAACTGTAATTCCATACGACTCTCACTTGCCTAGAGTTCCAGTACAGTATCTGCACCTGGAAAGACTTTCCTTTGCATGTGATGGGTTTCCACCAGTATGGAACACTCCCAAGTTCTTCATGGCGATAACCCAACATGGTGTTGGACCCCAAAATGACAATGTGTCTCTCCGAGACTAACTTCTCTGTTCTTCTTCCAGCCCCAGAATAAAACTTCCCACTTCATTTTGGCTGGCACAAACTACCCCCCAGTCCTCTCCAGACAACACACCTGGCCAGCTCAGGGCAACTCCACTCCTAGTCTAACCCAATAAAGACCAGTTCCCACTCTTTTCTCCAAGGGTCCCTGCAAGCTCCAGCAGCCTTACTGCACAGGCAATAAAGCCTTTCTTTTTCACCTCTGTCAGTGTCTCTCAGTAGCACCAAAATCATGTACTTCCACCACTTCTCACTCAACATATCTAAAATCAATTTTTCCCTAAAGTAGCTCTGTTTTTCCCCCTTGACAATAGTAATGGTTTCACCAAACTGCCTAAAAGCCTTGAGGTGAGTGTACTTTGACATGAGGTCTTTTTAATGTGAGAAGAGTAACAAGACACATACTGTATTGCATATACTATGTGCTTCCATTCTCAAGAAAATCTCAGCTAACCTCCAACTTTATACCTTTGATTTAGCTACAGAAAAATATGGGCATCACTGTGCTATTTACAGCTAAGCTAAAGAGAAATATCTTAAAACTAGGTTAGAAGGTTGAACCAAATATCTTCTCTCACTATAATTATATTAGGATTTAGGAAACAAAATATATTCACATTGAGTAAATTACAAATAACTTCTCGGTTAATCTAGGATTTTTGGCCAAAAGCTGAGGTGAGCTCAATGAAAGCTCAAATCACACACAAAAAAATGTACTTTTGGAGTTATCTGGTTCTGATGTTGTTCACTAAAGAATGCTAGTGGTAACATGGATATTAGCATAAAATACATTAAAACTATTGAAAATAAATGAGAAGTATGACACTTCATGTAGATAACAGCAATAATATAATGTGTGTTCACTAGTAGGTACTTATATTTTCCTGTGTAAGAAAACTGCAAAATACTAGCATTATATTTTATATTGCCCAGACTGGAAATTAAATCACTTTTTCAAATCTTTTTAATTTTTTTTTTTCTTTTTCAAACAGAGTACAAAATAGTATTGAAACAAAAAAATTACAAATGATACAGAATTTCACTAAACAGAATATGAATTTCACAGTACTTGTTGTATTGCACAGTATTATGTTGAAATTATTTGTTCATATTATCAGATATACGTATGTAAAATTGAAAGAAAAAATAAGAAATTAAGAAGAGAAGAAAAAGGAAAAACTGAAACTGAAAAAAAGAAGACAAAACTAATTAAGGATTAACCGATCCTTCTCATAGACCAGTAGAAAATCATAGTGCAATTACCCAAACCATTCTGCCTACCTACATAGATAAATCTCTTTCCCATTCCTTCTCCTGTCCTTCTCATCTCAGTAACTCCTTCCTTTTGATCAGGTTCCTTCCCTTTTCCTAGTATCTATTGTACCCTTCAGATTTTGTTTTCTCTTCCAGGTTCTTAAACTAAATAGACAACATGATGTTCGAACATGTGGGTCTGATTTATTTCACTTAAGAGTATGGTCTCTGGTTGCAACCATTACATCATTTTACTTCCTTTTTTTTTTTCTTTTCCTTCACATTTAATTAATTCAGATACTATTAGCACAGTGGCCTGGGTTCAATCCCCAGTGTGCCATGCCGGGCCAACCTGCAGGGCAGGCTGAGATGGCCATAGAGCCTGGGCGTGGTGGTGCAGGCCTGTAATCTCAGCACTTGGGTGTTGTGTTGTTCTGGTGTTGGTGCCGAAAGAAACGACAAGAAGACCTGATGAAGGTAGCACAGAGGACTCACCGAGACTTGCCTCTCTCGAAGTGAGCTTAGATGCTCAGAAGGATATTCCTTTTATTCAGTGTTCAAGAACAGGATAAGGAAATTGCGTAACTGCTTTGGGGAAATTGAAAACATTCCAAGCAGGGGAGGAGACAACCAGAACTCCCTGCAGGTGTCCTTGGGCTCTATTGTTCTCTACTAAAGATACTTTGTCCTTATCTCTATATTGAACCAGGCAGGATGTTTTTCTCAGCACTGGGGGTAGCTTTTGGCCCCACGAAGGGAAGCCCAGTCCCACCTACACACACTTGATCAATTTCCTGGCTTCCGGCTAGCTCCCAACATACAACACTTGGGTGGCTGAAAACAGGAGAGTCACTATGAGTCCGATCCACATAGTGAGACCCTATAGACACACACACACACACACACACACACACACACACACACACACACATATATGCCATCAGTTCTGCCTATGTGTCCCTCTCTGTAGTCCCAGTACAGAAATTAACATGCAGTGAGAGAAGAATTTGGGCCCCTGAAGAAGTTGGTAGAAGAGATGAAGGCATCAGGGTTGTGGACAAAAGCAAAGCTGAAGAGAGCCAGGCCTCAAGATGGAAGTATAACACCTGCTCTGGAAGCCTCCCTAGAGATAACAGCCTCTTATGGTTCCACTGTCCTTAGTACCAACTGGTCCAGTAAGTCCAGAAAGGCATCAGAGGCTTAGGTGGACAAAGCCCGGACTCATCCTTTCCCAAGAAATCCTGTGTTCCTTCCATACATCCTTGCTGTATGATTTGCTTCCTTTGCTTCCCTACTGGATCAATCTTAGCTAAGCAACTATCGCTGGCAAGGCTACAGGTTGGTGTAGATTGACTTATGTTATTATAGTACTATGTAAGTACACACAGCAGCAATACACTTTCAGGGCCCTTCCTTGTCTCTCAGGAGCTCTTGCTAAATAAACCTTTCCTACTCTTCTCTGAAACTCATTCTTCAATACTTGGGGGACACAAATTTAGCACACTGGATATGTAATAGGTTGGGAGTTATTTTTCTTAAGACACCATTGCTATAATGTTGTAGGCAGCTGAATTAGATAGAAATATTAGAGGCAGTCAAATGGGCTGGGGCCTCAAAGGAGCCAGTACAGAAGACAAGATACCTTGCAACTATGGGAGGGATAAGCACTCCTGCTGTGGGCTGGACCTCAGGACAAAAGACTGAACAAATGCACCTAGATACCTCCCTAGGGATGAACATCGGTGATCAATATTCTAAATAGGTATCAGTCATCCGGAAAAAGCCAGAAAGATCCATTAACCAAATCCCCTACAGGAAAAGCCCCTGTTCTGTATTGCTGTCTGTTTGATATGTGTCTCACTTCCCTATTTGATCCCATTTAATCACTTTTACATTATCAGTTATGCTTGTAATCTTATTGGTTGATCACAGTTTTGTCCCACCTTATGCCCACTTTGTAACTTCATTTTTTTCCCTGCCTTAGACCCACCTCACCTTGTGGGTTTGCTCTATATAATCCCTAGAAAGGTAGGTTCCTTGACAACCCACTGGGGTCCCCTTCTGTGTCTCTCTCAGACAGAAGCTTTCTTTCCACCCATAAATCCATTCTGCTCTGCACCTCCGTTGTTTCTGAAATTCATGCTTCAATTATAGAGAACACAAACTCATCCCGGATATCTTTCAGGCTTGAAGTTTCTTTTCCCTGTGTCAGTAAGATCCAACTCAGCTCCTACATGCCTTATGTGGTTGTAGTGAGTTCCCTGTAGGCTTATACCCTAGAAACTTGCTTTCCAATGTGCCTGTACAAGGAGGTTGCAGAAATCTTAAGATGTGAGGCTAGCACCATGGGATGAGCTCCTGCGAACAGCACCCTGGGAAGGATTAGTTGTTTCTGCTGCAGCAAGATGTTATAAGACATCAAGCCTGTGCATGTGGTTTCCACCTCGCCACGTGCCCTTTTCATCTGCACTCAGATGGTTCTCTTTCTGTGTGTCCACTGTGTCGTGACCCAGTCAAGGTGATTTTCATCAGAGGCTAATTGGATAGGTTTGCTTGATCTTGGCCCTCAGTAAACTGTGAGCTAAACAAGTCTCAGACGTCTTGCTACTGCAACAGAAAACACACTAATATAGTACAAAAGCACAGGTCTTCTCTCAGCAGCATGATACTTAGCATATATCCCATAACAATATTCTCCCTCATCCAACTCAAACTTTTTCAAACTATTACTTTTCTTAAAATAGCATATTTATTATGTGTTCGTCATATTCTGTTCACAAAACTATATATATTTACTATTTGTTCTATGTGGCATTTTTCTTCTGAAAAGTGTCAAAGGTTCTATGGATAGTGATTGCCAATTGGACTAAGTACAGACGCTTTGGGTTCACATCTGAAGTTTCATATGGAACCTACATTTTCAAATTTATCTATTTCTATTGACTTAGTTTACTTCTGAATCCTGTACTGTTTGGGTATATTCTAAAATGAGGCAATATTAGGAGATTCTGGAACCTACCAGAACTAGGGCCTTCGTGCAAAGGAACTGGGTTACAAGGGTATCACCTTTGGAGAGATGACTGTAAGCTTCTGCATTTCCCTTCATGCCAACCCACCCTCCTGGAGTGTAAAAAGAACCTGATGAATTATTTAATTAAATGTTTGTGAAGCACCAACTGCACAAAAGCAGTGAATGAAGTCCTGGGAGAATTCAAGACTGAGGACACAGCCTTTGACTCTCAGGGTTCTTGTGACATTAGTAGGAAGAGAAAGTCAGACGCAAATATCAAAAGGATTTAGCCCAGTGCTGAGATTATAAGAGAAAACATGCTGCGAATCTGTCTAACAAAGGGATGTACCTAGAATAAGAAACAAGCATGCATTTATATGACCAGCTCTCATGAGACTTTGTATGATTGGAGAAAATAAAGACATCCTCAGCTAATTACAATGGCAGTTTCTGAAACTAACTGTCTTCTTACCATGGGCCACACAATGTTTTAAGTACACAAAAGAATTGCAGTAGCTCGGACTATGGATCTATATTACCAAGCCCATCTCAGTGTTATATGTTATCTCTTAAAACCTTTTATAGAGGTTCATAAATTTTCAAGTTGTGTAAAACTATAATGCACACAAAATTTTAGACACAGAATGTTCATTTTTAATAAATATTACAAACAAAATACTGGGATCCTAGAGAATAGTATATTAGTAAAACTGAGTTGCATCTTTTAGCACTTGTAAAAAACATATATATTATTGTTATTATTTTTCTTAGTTGTATTCTAATTTTACTGCTAAGGCAACTCAGATACAAAGACGTTTAGCAATTTGCCTAACATCACATGACTAGAAAGTGGCATAGAATTGAACTATAGGCAGTTGGACTCAGTTTCAACTTCTACATCGTGACTATTTTAATAAAGAGCAATGGTCAAGAAGGAATGAAGGATTTATGGGACTGGAGTAGGTGAAAGGAGATAGAGATCATCCTGGCAACTGATCACAGAATTTATCTGTTTTTCACCACCCAACACAAAATGGAAAATAATGTGATCTGCATAGGCCAGGGCCCCTGAAATATTCACTGAAATCTAACAGAAATTAAAATCACACCCCTTATACAGGAGAAATCTTGAATGACCTCGTGCACAATATCTCACATAGGCCACTTTAAATGTGCTGAAAATGGCTCTTGAAGAATAAAATGACAAATTGAAGTTTTGTAACGAAAGTGTGTTTGAATAAATTAAGATAGTACATTTATTACCTTTTAGCTTAACTAGACACAGAATAGCTGGCTAGATGTTACACTTTATAATATAAATAGTGAACTATTCATGGGTCATGAAATCAATTAAGCAGATAAAAACCAGCCTATCATAAACTACGCACATTTATCTACATATATGCATGTGTATGTATATGTATATGCATCTCAACTTTAAGGATAAATATAGTGAAACATTTTGCATGTCTGTTGGTTATGAGCAGCATCTTATAAATATGATTCATGTTTTAAATATTTTTAAAAATATCTGAAAGCCACTCCACTGGGATCTTGTCAAAATCTCCACTAAGCACAACATCAGGCTGAAGTCACTAGAGGGTACCTGAAGTGCATTTTGAGTCACTGGTCACAAGAAGATCCTCACAGTTCAGAGTTCAGGCAGGCAAGTAAAAATGAAGTCCTTTTGTAATTAAAGAGAAATAATTTGCCCAAGGAGTCACGTAGTTTTGCAGAGGGAAACCACAGGAGAGCGTACAGAAGAGCCAAGAGCATTTCCCATGGACAGCTGAGTCCAGTTGCTCTATGCAGATACACCAGGGGCCCTCACTGAATGTCATGAATGACCTTCAGGGTGACTATGAGGCCTGAGGGTTCTGGCTACATAATGGTCGGGGCATAATTATTAGTACCTTGCCTTTCTACTCTAAAAAAATGTCTTGAGAGATAATAAAGTAGATGATCTCCTTTTCTATTGCAAAAAAAATTGTTCCTGGCCCAGAGAAAAATATTTTCAAGGAAAAGGTATGTACAAAAAAAAGATTGTCTATCCATTCATCCAAACTATGACTTCCTTGTGCTTCTTTCTTCTGGAAAATTTTCTGGGATGTGTTTATTTGTGGAAATTCCATGCTTTCTGACATATGACAGTCAATAAATACCAGTGCAGTGCTTCTCACATTGAAGTTCATGGTCTTCAGGGTTCTCAGATAATTCTCAAGATAACTGAGCTTCCAATGAGACTTTCAATAGCTATATATTTTATTTAGAACTTAACTGAAAGTTGTAGAAAATTGTAGGTAGATATACTCTCCATCATCTATACAGTCACTAGCATGCCCAGTGTACAGATGTTAATGTTACTGAGATAAAACCAACTCACAAGCCTTCTTTTAAGGCTTGTGAAATAACATAAGAACACAAAATTGTTCTTAACATATAAATTCTGCTTATGGAAATGTGGAAACAAAAACAGTGTCCTAGGACACCAGAAAAATGAAAGTATAAGGTCAAGTAGAGAAAAATTAGTGGAAGAATTAAGAAATTATGGACGAGGACTGGCCAACACATGCTGATCTCCAAAGTCCTCCACCAGAATTGTTTGGTATGTGGTTGGACTTCATGAGGTACTATAGCTTTAATAGAACAGGAGCATCAGGGATGACAAACTATATCTACTTATTCATTTTTGCAGTATCAAAAATACCCCTCCTCTTGCATGCCAGGCAGTAGGTAAGCTATAACCCCAACACTTTTTAAAATATTACTTCTGAGACAAAGTCTTGCTAATTTGCCCAGGCAGACATTACCAGTCTTATATGATCCCCTGCCTCAGCCTCCTAAGTAGCTCGTACTATGGATCTATATTACCAAGCCCATCTCAGTGTTCTATATTATCTATTAAAACCTTTTATAGAGATTCATAAATTTTTAAGTTGTATAAAACTACAACGCACACAAAATTTTAGACACAGCATGTTCATTTTTAATAAATATTATAAACAAAATACTAGGATCCTAGAGAACAATATATTTAGTAAAGCTGAAAATACGTAAGAGTGAAAACATCAGAACTGGAAACAGAAGGCCGATTTACTGCTACTACGCAAACACAGAAATAACCAGGAGCACTGTTTTGACAAGATGCCAATTTATCAAAGAGAATGTGCTTGCCAAGAAGAAAACAAAGAAGGTGGTGAATCGACCTCTCCAGCCAGGCTCTTCCATCCTGTTCTCCCTTGTTATTTTCTTTGCTTATTCTCATCTTCAATGGCCACTTTTACTTATCAATTCCTGTTAGATCTGTTCCAGGTCTCTACTGCTATCTTCCTGCTTTCTCCTTCAACTGTTCTACACATCGTTATTAACTCTGCTTCACTAGTGGTTGTACTCAGTTCAGAAAACATTTATAGGGGCTGGGGAGATAGCTCCATGGCACAAGTGCCTGCCTGGCAAGTGCAAGGTTGTAAGCAGGTGCAAGGTTGTAAGTTCGAACCTCAGTCCCGCCAAAAAAGAAAGAAAGAAAAAAAAAAACATTTACGAAGAGTAGGGAAGGGACTAAATAGAAAGAAAGGAAGATGTAGATGGCTACAAAATGCCTGGAATGTAATAAGAGCTCAAAATACATTGACTTCCCTTAGAATTAATTTATTAATAATAATAAATTATTAATTCATTTTACTTTTGAGATAAGGCAAAGTTTAGAAAGTTTGAGAAGTATTTAATTCCACTGAGCAAGTTAAAAACAGTAGTCTCAGATCATGCTGTTTCATGTTATACACACACACACATGCACACACACACACACACACACACAAACACACACACGAAAAACAAACTAAAACAACGCCTTTAGGACAACTGAGAGGCTTATAAAGAATATTTTCCTAACTTGTGCAAGTGTTCCTTTAAAAATCTATCCTTGACTGTCCTTGATGTGAAGTACAATTTCTTTTTCTATTTTAAGATATTCTCATCTGCTTTTCGGCCCTTGGATATTCCTTCTAGGTCCACGATATCTTTCAGAAGACAATTGTGGATGTATCCATTGGCATTTCAACTTTATTATTAAGCCTATTTCATTTTTGAATTTTTCCCACCCTACATGCATGCCTAAGCATGCCCATGATACATGGACTCTAATTTACATCTCTCAGTCCAATGCACAAGATTTTGAAAGGGGTCCGACTATTCTTTCAACTCATTATGGAAAAACTGAAACTAACAGCCTGAGATACATATATATTATTGTCACCTAGGAGTATCAAAGCAAAAGACAAAACTCCTGTATTTTAAAATATCTAGAGCATTTTGCAAAAATAACACTGGACTGCCGCAGTAGAATACTAATTAATTGTACGGGGGAAAATGTGGCAACTTTAAGATATATCAACCAATGAGCTGGGACCCTCTAATTATTGTGACAGTTGATTTCCTCAGTAGGATTATTTAGATTTTGAGACAGTAAAGCAGTGGTTATCAACCTTCCTAATGCCGTGACCCCGCAACACAGTTCCTCATGTTGTGGTGACCCCAAACCAAAAAATAGCATGTTGAGAAATATTTATTACTAATTCCAATAAATAACATTTCACCATGGCATAGCATGGGTTTAAATATGTATTTTCCAATGGCTTTAGGTGACCCCTGTGTTTTGGTCATTTGGCCCCCGCCATGGTCACGACCCATAGGTTGAGAACCGCTTCAGTAAAGTAATAGAGCTCCCTGTTCTATGAGTGAGGAGGTTCAAGAAATAGAGAATGAGAAAAAGAGGGAGAAAGAGACAGACAGAGACAGAGACAGAGAGTGAACGAGAGAGACTGACACAGAAAGACAGACAGACAGACAGACGAACAGATGGACCGAGACAGAGACAGAGACAGAGACAGAGACAGAGACAGAGACAGAATGAAAGCAAAAGGGCCTATAGTACAA
Organism: Myocastor coypus; assembly: GCA_004027025.1. Lineage (NCBI taxonomy): Eukaryota > Metazoa > Chordata > Mammalia > Rodentia > Myocastoridae > Myocastor > Myocastor coypus. Next base: position 38,081 of record PVJA010010095.1, read on the forward strand.
AATGCTAAGGGCTCTCTTATAGTAGTCTGAAGAATCTTAAATGAGTTAGTCAGCTACAAATTACTATAACACATGCCTGAGATGGTTCATGCCTGAGATGCCTGAGACAGGTTTATTTTGGCTTGCAGTTTTTAGAGATTTCAGTTCTATGATTGGGCAGACATGTTGCTTTTAGGCTCCTGGCAGGGAAGGAAGCACCACGTCTTGCTGGAAGGGTATACATGGTGTAGAGCCAAACTACCCACCGCATGGTTAGGAAGTCAAAGAGGAAAAGTCTGGCATCTCTCAGTCCCCTTCAAGGCCATGCTCCCAATGATGGCAAACGTCTCAGTAGGTTTCAACCTGTCAAAAGTTCTATCATTTCTTGTGATGGTTAACTGTCTGTGTGAAATTGAGTAAGAAATGCCAAGCTAAGTTGGATCGATGTAGTTCTGAGTGTGGCTGAGGGATTTACCGAAGACACAAGGCTCACTCTGTAGACTTGCTGCCTGAATTGAATAAATGGGAAACAAAGAGGAAAGGCTTATTTGATTCCCTGAAGGAACTCTAGTTGCCCTTCACCTTGGGCTTTGTTTCCTGGCTTCCATGCAGACCCATCAGCCTCCCATCACATCGCAGTCCTCTGGATAGGGACACACACAGGGCACTTTAGCCTTCAACTCTGTCCCTCATGCCTAGCACACAGACAGACCTTCTGAACCTCTCCACAGCTATCTCTGTGGGTGCCCACTGTATGCTGGTCTCTGTAAACACTTACCTGTATGTCTTGCCTTAAACCTATTTCTCTAACAAGCACTGACTGATACAGATTTTGGTACCAAGAGTACTAGGAGATGTGTTTATCTGAACAAGCAAAGATCCTGCACCTGATACACTTCCCAACAGCACTACAGGCCAGAGCACAAGCCTTTAACACATGGACCTTGGGACAACATTCCAAACCCAAACGATAGCAGCAAAATAATGATATGATCAGCTTCTGCTGTAGGAAGAACACTTTTCTACTAATAACAGCAAGTATAGATTGCAAGATACAAGGAAGGAGGCAGGAAAATGAGTGTGGAAGAGAATTACAAACATAGGTGACCTTTCAGAAAGGTCTGTTAGGGAGTATGGCTGTTGGCAAGGTCAAGTTCTACACAGTGCTCAGGACTGCGATTTGCTGCTCACTATGGAGACAAGGGTGTTGAGGAAGAGGCAATAGAAGAAACAGGAAGGTAGACCGCTGGGTAGCTTTTCTACAGAAATGTTGAATTTAGTCTGCAATGCAGTAGGCTTCCCAATAGAGAAGATACGAAAAAAAATACTGAAGTCCTCACTAAATGACTAAGACCAGAGAGTATAAAACCTAAACATCACTGTGAGTTGGAATGTTTCTAAATACTGTGTCAAAGGCCTTCAAGTGTTATCATAGCCAGTGCTCTAGAAAAATGTTTAACTCAATACAGGAGTAACCCAGGCCAAAATGATGGCCCAGATCACACTTAAAATACTCCTGTTTTAATAATCACCTTTTCCTTGCTTTTGCCAACTCAAACATCATGGAGGGGAGGGGAGAGAAACCTGCTTACTTGCATAGTTAGACTAGACAGGTACCTCCAAACAGCTTATGTGTGGACAAAACTTCAGCTTCACGTGGATGATTAAACAGGCACATCTGCACTATGACACACGGCAAATACTCTTTTCCGTTTTGAGACAGGGTCTTGCTACATAACCCCTTTTGGCCTCCAACCTCAGGGCTCGCAGCTGTGCATCCCAAGTAGCTGGAAGTACAAGTGTGTGTTACCGCACTGGGCTGATAAAGAACCTTTTATTGAAGACCACAGCTAGATCTGTGTCTCCTGTGTTTATAAGGTACATTTGTTATAACCTAGGATTTATAAGGAATAATTTTTGAATCAAGAAGTCTATCCACCACACAAAGTGTCATACGGCCAATTATGCCAGTTACTCACAATTGCAGACACCGCACAGAACTATTCCTAGTGGCATCAGGGCTGGCTGTCACCCCCATATCCTCACCTGCCTTTCCTTTAGAGTTGGCTGCTATGAGCTATGAACCAGCACTACGCCTTCCCTACCAACATCACCTCTTTAGTCCCAGAAGTCTCCTGTATACCTTTGCCCATAATTACTGTAATATAAGAGCAGGGAAAGATATATTATTCTGGAGAAATCAGTTAATAATTAGTTTGCATAAATAAGGAATATTTTACTCCATACCTTATATTCATAAGCTAATTAAAGCTTACTTTCTCTTTTATTTTTTCCTCTTGCCATTGTTAATCTCTTGATTTTCTCTGCTCTTATTAAATTTTATTCCCATTTGCTTTTAAAAATGAGGAAAAAATGGGATTCTAAAGTCCTGGCTTTTGTTTCTTAGTAAGCTATGCATTTTTAGTTTCTGTTGGTCCTCCTAGACAGTATATTCATCCGTATTTAATAGGCTTTTCCATAGCAATATGCAGTGGAAAATTCTTTCTGACAAACCATAGCGAGTTTAATTGAGTCATGATGTATACTATTAAGTAGCTCTCAATGAGGCAGACAGTTCTCCTAAGGTAGCACGTGGTTTCCCAGGGGTTTAGAATGACTCCATGGTCTCCTAAGACTAAGGAAATTACTTTCTTCGTTTTTAAAAAGTTACAAAGGTATAGAATTAATGTTTGAGCTAGCAATTGCATTCTAAAGAAGTAATGTGCTCTGTGAAGTTTTTATTTTTCACTAGATTTGGTGAAACCTATTTTAAAAATTAAAGCATAGCACTGGGATACAGGTCAATTTTTAAATAACTTGTTTGCTCTATTATTTAATTATTCCCTAATGAAAACTGCAAGTCAATTCTAAGTTTATATTTTAAGTGTCACACAACAACATCAGTAGAAAGATAGTGAAGATAGTGTTTCAGATTCTCTCCACTGACTTTGCAGTCTGAAGCCATCCAGGTTCCGAAATTACTTCAAATGTTTTCAGGACAAATGCTCTTAGATCTTTTAGCACAAGTAGAAGATTATCAACATGCATCAGTTAACTTGTGAACCTCCCTCTGAGTATTCCTCAGATGCCCATGGGACTTGGGTGACACTGAACCTCTAATGTTGGCCTGACAAGTAAAACTGATAATAGGCCTCATCCTTACTTTCCACCCCAATACAGCAATAATGAAGAGAAAGGAAGCCCATAAACCATTGATTTTTAAACCATACAAATAGACTGAAAATAAATTGAGCTATCTACACTATCCCCAAAGTCAAATTTGCCTAACACATAAGACAAGCCCCATTCAACTGCATCAAAGGACTTCTTCGCCTCTAATAGGATTGTAGCTATTGGCTCCAATTTCCTCTCTGTATTCTAGATGAGTCGAATTAGTCTATGCAAATTACCTGGTGCTTCACTCCCAGGAATAAAGCTTTCTTAGATAAGAATCTATTAGACTTGTAATTATTTTGTGGGTTGTAAGTGTTCAAGTAGTTGCTATCTTACACCTCTCTATACTATAAGAAGGAAATTTTAATAATAGTGCTAAGGAAATAATATGTAACCATGAGCTTAAGGTTCTGTGGATATATGTAATAGGACAAAAATACACGTGATTCTAGACCACAGATAATATCCACTACTTTAAAATTTCAGTATAAGCCATTGCAATGGATTACACTCATTCATTGTATATTTTGGCACAAATGTCTGGTCAGTGTGCTGATGGCAGACAGAAGTTCTGTGCTGGCAGCCAAAATTTTTGTAACATTATTTTGAAAGCAGCTCAATGGCACAGAAAGCACTACCAATTACTCCTTACTCTTCAGCTGATACTGTATCTGCAAAACAAAATAGCACAACATACAGCCCCAGATATTACAATCACAAGAATGCAATTCTTTAGAATATGCCCTGAAATATTTCTAAGTTTTTTCCCCAAGTATTAACAAGTCTTTTGATGCCCCAGACATAGAGAACTACATTAAAATAGAGAGTTGAACAATGGAGAACAGAAAGAAAGCCAGTTGATAATCTTGAGGGGGTCTTTAAACTGCACTTTAGCAGAACAGGATATGGCAAAGGGCTGGTGAGGGAGCCAGCTTTTTTTTTGCTGATGTTGTGTTCTTTTCAGTGGTATTAGAGATTGAGCACAGCTTTTTTTTTCCCTGGGCTACATCTCTAGCCCTTTTAAAAATGTGTTTACTTTTAAACAGTCTCACTAAGTTATATATGGTGGACTTAAATTTGCACTCCTCCTGCCTCAGTCTCCTAGAGTGCCTAGGTTATAGACACACACAGTTGGAGGACAGTCAGTTTTAATTTTGCCTTTACTTTTTTTTTCCTTCATTAATAGTGCATGTTTGGAGTACATAATTACTACATTCTCTGTGGGGAACTGGTATATCTATGCAACAATAATTCTTCCTACTTCCTTTTGCCCGCTGTCCTTCCCATCTCCCTCCATCTTTTACCAGAGTAGCTTTGGCAAACTATAAACAGTACTGAGCTTTGGTTTTCTCATGCAAACAAATGAGATTTTTTTTGGTGGGGGCTGGTTCAGGCTGCTTTAAGGGCATGTCTGATAAAGCATGTGGAGCTGGGGATCAAACTGTGGTCCTCTGCACCTGACTGGATTTGCCCAAGCAGGTGCTTAAACAACTGAGCTAATCAGCAAGCTCCCCAAAATGGGATTTTAATACTCATGATTAGAACTTTAAAGAGTAAAAAGGAAAATATATAAAGAATGTAACTATTTCATGCTCAACAAATGTTTACTGCTTCATTATAATTATTGTTAATAATAAAGTAATATATGACATATGTATGTAACACACATGCATATCTATATTTCTATATCTATGTCTATATCTATAAGTAGATATATCTATATAGATATATGTCTATATCTATATCTATATCTATAAGTAGATATAGACATAGATATATCCATGGGTTAATATGTTTTATACATTAGATAAAGTCTAATTTGACATTAGACCAAATAATCAAATTAATCTTTGTAAGGAAAACAATAACATTTAACAAAATGCAACATTCAAAACAGCAAACATTCACTTTTTAGATAACATTCGCCAAAAAATAAACTTTAAGCTTATAATATCTGGAGACAGAACTTCAAAGAGGAAATATAAACCAATAAGTAGTAATTTAAAACAAACAAAAGCTTTTTCTATCATCATGAATCTTCTGTAACCCAAAATACTTGAACGGGTTAGAAAGAAATCAAGCTTTACTTAAATACATTGGTTAGATACACAAAAAACTTGGGATGCTGAAAACAGAAGAATCACTATGAGTCAGATCAACATAGTGTGGCCCTGTAAACCCTGTACCAAATACATAAATTTTTTTAAAAAAGGAAAAAGATATACAAAAATATTGTTAATAGAATGAAGGTACATAAAAACATTCTTTTTGGACTTCCCAGTTACTTGAATCTGATTAAACATACTTACAAAACACAAAATAGTTAACTAACAAATAAGCTCTAGCTTAAATGAACAGAATAAAATGACAGAAATTCAGCATCAGCAAAAGTTTGTATTTCTATAATTGAAAAGTATTTTTAAAAGCTAATTTTCAAATTCACATTGAATTATGCTGCATGACTTCACTTATTAGCTGGGAAAATATGGTGGGATTCAAGCCAGGCAGTTGGAGAAAACACATGCTCCAGAACTGAAACTAAATCCTAAACACACGTACACACACCCTCAGTGCTCCCAGGATACACTCTCAGTGCATGTGAACAGCAAGAGCCAGCTGGGAACAGTACTGGGCTGTGGAATCAGCACCATCCACTTGGGTTAGGCTTTCCTCTTGTGCATTAGCATGTGACATCGTGCTCCCATGTAACATTTTATCAGAGAGTGAAATAAAAAGCCCCTCCAGATTGCCACTGTAAGATAATCAGGTTCTGTAGTGCTCATTATGACTGCAATTATGTAACAAAACTCTACAAATATAGTTCAGTTATTGCAGTTATTAATCACTCTGGTTTTGCTTCAAGTACTCGCTTTATAGCCTGCTGGATAGACTCCATTATTCTACAATCTCAAAGTTGAAAGTCAAATATGAGCATGTGAATCTGTTGTTCCAAAGGCTTTTTCCATATAATTTACCCTTTCAATTAGCATTCGTGAATAAAAAAAAAAAAAAGGGAAATAAACCTGGTGTCAATAGAGTCACTGACCTTTGCAGTAAACAGAAGCTAGTTCTTAACAGAAAACAACCTTGCAAATAAGAAACCTAATTTGCTAGAACTAGCAACTGAGCTGCTTAAGAAGTAAGCCTCAGAATAACAATCACATCTTACAAAAAAAAGTGTCCCTCTGATTAGCAGGAAAACAGTAAGCTTGCTGGCAAGGTGCATCTTTAAAGAGTTAAAAGCACCACGGAGAGAAACATGAGTAGAATGCAGTTGTAAACATTTTATGCACAAAGCCATGTATTCTGATTAATTTAACTATAAAATACCAGGTAAAAGATACCAGGTTTATTACACAACACAAATACCATCTGTACTTTAAATCATTGCTACAGAAATATCTCTAGGAAAATAAACACCTGAAAAATTCTTAAGCCTAAGTTCTGAGATGCTCAAGTATCAACTTAATAGGATTGCAAAGAGATGCTGGGACTACATAATTAAACATTAATTGGCAGAGAACCCAGAAAAAATACAGTAATATATCAACATGGTTTACAAAACTCAAGTCACCACTTTTGCCCACGCTTCTGTAATTTTCTCAGTTTAGCTACATACATTGGGCCCCAGGCTTTGCCCTTATCTGGAATCACCAAGAGCCCAGGCTCTGGTCCCATGGGAGCGAATGTGAAGTCCAGCGCACAGCGCTCTGCGATTGCCCGAAGGTCCACAGGCACCACGTTACCGTCTGAGCGTAACAGTGCACTGATGACATCTTGATTTTCTGCCTTAGAAAGAGTGCATGTAGAGTACACGAGTAACCCTCCAGGGCGAAGGGCTTTGATTGCAGACCTGAAAATGAACAGGAAAATGAGGTTTGCTGGGGACATTAAGAGGAAGTATGGGGGTCTGAGAGTAACAAAAATACTAGGAACTAAGCCCACTCTGACTCAGACTGCAATGACTTTAGAGGCTTTCCATCCTTACACGTGATGACGATGGAAATGGTAATCAGATCAGTCAAGAAAGGACAGCAAGTGTTTGAAGTTGGATCATGAGGGTGCGAACTGTTTGGCTATTTTGTCATTAAAACAGTAGTGAAAGCCAGAAGTATAGCTCAGTAGACTAAGCATAGGGAAGCTCAGGGGCCAGGGTTCGCTCCCTGGCACCGCATGCTACACTGACCCCACTCTCAGGTGTGCTGAGCCAGTTGTGGAGTCCGGATGTGGTGGTGCGTGCCTGTACTCCCAGATCTTGGGAGGCAGAAAATAGAAGGATCACTGTGAGTTGCAGACGTATAGTGAGACCCCCCCCAAAAAAAAAAGATGAAGAAGAAGGAAGGAAGGAAGGAGAGAGAGAGAGAGAGATGCAGGGAGAGGGAGAAAGAGAAAAGACTAGGGAAAAGGAGTTAAAGCACGACAAAGTAAGTCTTTTTTGTTTTTTTCAAGCACTTATTCCACTGAACTATCTCCCTAGCTCCATAAGTCTGTTTCTGAAGTGAAAGCAAAGATATTAATTGAAAGCATTCATAAAAATTCACTGATTCCATACTCTATATATACCAAATTGGGTAAACAGGAAAAAGGTGGAAGGTTTTTGTATTTATCAGCTTTCTCTTGTTATGACAAAATATGCCTGTCATAAAGCAACTCAAGGCGAATAAATTTATTCCTGCTCAAGGTTATAGGTTTCAGTCAGCTGGCTCTACTCCCTACAGGACTCTGGAGAGGCCAATGCCAAGGGGAAGGGTGTAGCAGAGGCAGATACTCCCCATCTGCTACGTATTCCAGAAAGGCTTTGTACAAGAGAAAGAACACAGATGATAAATCAAAGGTTGAGAAGAAAAAGGAGAAAGTTCTTGCTACCATCATAAAACCAGTCGGTGGGGACAAGAATGGAGGTACCCGGGTGGTTAAGCTTCAAAAAAATGCCTAGATACTACCCTACTAAAGATATACCCTGAAAGCTCTTGAGCCACTGGGGAAACCCTTCAGTCAGCATGTGAGGAAACTTTGAACTAGCATCACTCCTGGTACCATCTTCATCATCATCACTGGGTGTCACAGAGGCAAGAGAGTGGTTTTCCTGAAGCAGTTGGCCAGTGGCTTGCTACTTGTAACTGGGCCTCTTAGCCTAAATCATGTTCCTATATGAAGAACACACTAGAAATTTGTCATTGCCACTTCTACAAAAATTGATATCAGCAAAACGAAAATTCCCAAACACCTCACTGTTGCTTGTTTCAAGAAGAAGCTGCAGAAACCCAGACATCAGGAGGGCAAGACCTTTGACACCAAGAAAGACAGACACCAGATTTCAGAGCTGTGCAAGGTGGATCAGAAAGCAGTGGACTCATAGATTTTAGCAAAAATCGAAGATGTTCCCCAGCTCTAGGGCTACCTGTGATCTGTTTTTGCTCTGACAAATGCAATTTATCCTCATAAATTAGTGTTCTAAATTTCTTACTAAGAACCTAATTAAATAACTGATACATTAAAAAAAAGTTTTAGCACACAAAACTCTCAGATAATAAGCCATTGTTTAAGCCACCTAGCCACTACCACAGACACATATATGCAGAAATACGCACACATGTTACAGTCTCACATGGAGTACATGTTCACATATATTTTTATTTAGTATATTATTTCCCTGACAGGGACTACAAAACAAACAAAAGGGAAGATTAAAGGATTACGAGTGCTTGAATGATGTGGGATTTCAATTTTAAATAAGAACAGGATGTCATTTCAGAAAAGGATATTTGAACAAAACCTGACTGAGGCAAGGGACTGGGGCAATTGGATATCTCATAAAAGCGCTTTCCATGACAAAGGAGCAGCCGGTGAACCAAGTGGGAAGCGTGAGGGTCAAGGCAGGAGGAAGAGGAAGCCCTGGCTTGGCAGGATAAGCCTGAGGGGGTGGGGGTCAAGAGACAACCACAGCATCTGCAACTTCAGAGCAAAGGAGAAGCAGCCACGCTTCAACACATCACTGTTCAATTTTAAAACTTTGTGAATAACAGAAGATAGTGAGCCAGTGAGATAGCTCAGCCATCTAAAGCACCTGCTTAGGTGAGTTTAGGCAAGCACAGGGACTGCAGTTCAATCCCTAGCACCACATGCTATGCCAGCCCTACCCCAGGACAAGCTGAGCAGACACACACACACACAAACACACACACACACACAAAAAAAAAGAAGGACGAGAAGGAGAGGAAGAGGAAGAAGGAACAGGAGGAGCTATTAAAGGTCCTCAGAAGGTAAAATAGGTTACCACTAAAATGGGCCACTAGAGGGTCCAGGAATTAGTATGACAGTGGAAGGTTATATTCTAAATACTGACTAAAAAAAACAAATTAGGGCTGGCCAAATAGCTCAGCAGATTAAAGCACTTTCTTAGGCAGATGCAGTGGCCAGGGTTCAATCCCCGATGTGCCATGCCTGCCCTGCTCCCGTGGCACACTGAGAGGGAGACTGAGCCTGGGCATGGTTGCACACACCTATAATCCCAGCTCTTCGGAGGCTGAACACAGGCAGATCACTACAACTCTGATCTACAAGGTGGGGCCCTATAGACTCTGTACTAAGATATAAAAATACATTACATTTATATACTAAGATATAAAAAATACATTAACAAAATAAATAAATTCTTTTGCAAACAGTTTATCACATAAACATATAAGAAGACCACAGAAACTTACAGGTATCTGCTAATTCAGAAATCATGCCTCTTGAAAAAGGAGGAATCAAAGCAAGAAGGAAAGGTGTGATTCAGAAAACAGTGGGTGCAATGTAGGAGAGCAGGGAAGGCACTGGCGAAGTCTCCGAATGAGAGCTACACAGGGGCCTGGGATCAGCTGTTCCTGATCTAAGGAAAGGGAGGTACTTATAAAGAAGGGCGGATGAAATGACTGAAACTAGAGGAATGCATAGACTGGATGCATGTAAAGATCTGGTACATGTAATTGGAAGAAGGACTGATTTTCCTATCTAATTTGGTTCTAGGAAGTTTTGCTGTCACTGGTGCTCCAATCACAACTAAACCAATAGAGAGAAAAATTTAATTTTAGCACATCACTCCCTTCTGTATTCAACAATATTTACAGCTTTGAACAGCACACACCTTTACTGGTTTGCAATGTTCAGCATCATTTCATAGACTGACACTAGCAACATCTCAAAAGAAATGACAAATTCTCAGCATGAATACTATGAACACTGACAACATCAGCCTAAAAGCATCACCACCCAGTGCTGAGAAGTTGAAGTGGGGAGAGATGGAAACCAGGACAGGCATGAAATGATCTCGCTTCACAGAGAAACCAAGAGATATCACTTGATTACTTTTAAAAATTGCAGAAAGGCATATTTAAAAGAACTTTTACATCATTAAAATACTAAGAAACTTCAGTCTCAGTATACAGTACTGAGTATATAGAGCTGATAGAAGAAGAAATGGCCGTATGATATTGGGTGCAGGATGTGTAACTAACAGATTCCAGGGGCTGGTCAGTAAATGTCTATTGTTAATAAATATGTTCCTGAGGGATTTGGAAGTGACTTTGAGAATAAACAAAGAAAGAAGCACTGTAATTAAAAGTTCAGTGGTACTTTGGTTTTATCTACAAATAATTTGATGCACAAACAGAAGTGTTTCATAAACTTTTGCTTTTGTTTTGAAACTCCACCTCTGAGGACAAACACAGCCAGGGTGACCTTTCCCACACAAATACCAACATGTCTGTCTTTTCCAAAATCATAGAAGTGAAGATCAAGAACCAGGGCTGCACTGCGGTTGCTTCTGAGGAACCAGAGCAGAGGAAGGGCAGGAAGACGGGCATAGGAAAGGCCCGGGAGCTAAATGTTCACTCCTACTTTTAGTGCACAATTTCTTCTCTGAAGATATGAGTCAAATGGGAGATTTAACAGTAAGATAAATAGCAGAACTTTGCCAGAGTTCAGGGTTTTTCTGTTTTTCTTTTTCTTTTCTTTTTTTTTTTTTTGTAATTTTGTGGTTAAAGTATACCTATGTAGAAAACTTATTCCCTTAGAGTAAGTTTTAGATAACCAAATATAACCATACCCAGAATTTCCACACTTCCTATGCATTCATTTACTGATTAAATATTTTAGGGGTTAATACGATTGAAGCCTTACCTGTCAGTGTTCGTTATATTCAGCATCATTCCATCGACTAATATTATAATGTTTCACAACACATTATAAAATCTCAGAATATTATCAACGTTGACAACATGAAACCATATGTGTCATTGTACGGCACTGAGAGATATGAGGGAGGAAGGTAAGGCAGGTTTGGAATGTTTTAAAAACCTTTAAAATGTATTTTCTCACTTCTCACAATCTTCCAAATATCCTCCAGAAACAAAGAAGCCCCATATTCTGGTACCAAAGATGTGCCTGTAAGACCCACAGAAAAAATAATCATGTCTCTTTAATCCCCAGAATATCTTAAGGCAGAGTGTATGTGCAGATGTGACTAAATTAAAGATCCTCAGATGTGGAGATTATCCTGTAGCATCCGAGTAACCTGATGTAATCGCCAAGGTCTTTACAGATGAAGAAGAGGCAGAGAACCCAATCTGCAAATATCTTGATTTGAATTTCATAAAACACATTTTAAACTTCTAATCTCAGAAGTGCAAAAGTAACAAGCTTCTGCTAAGCTTTATAAAGTGCATCAAAATGTGTGGTAGCAGCCAGAAACATACACCTGGTGTTGGCTATTTTTTGTTGTTTGTTTTACATACCGAGGTATATGCTGATTTTACTAAAATATGGGTGAACTGTATTTTGATTCAATTTCTATTGATCTTAGCAAATATAAGACCTGTAAAGAAAAGTCACATTTCTGTGTAAGGGAAACACATGCTCAGGCAGGACCTGCCCAGCACCCAACCTGTGGTCAGCAGCGGCACTGTTCTCAGATGAAACTCAGCACAGCACCAGTGCTTTCGCCCTGGACAAACACAGGAAGCTGTAAGACACATGCAGTGGGGCGTGGAATCTTCCAAGCACCAGGACATTGGATAACATCTGTACACCTATACCAGACACTGAGGACTTTGAGCACCGAGGCTCTGGGCACTCAGAGAACCCTGACCATTGGTGTTGGCCCGGAACCTCTTACCTAATGTCCCCCAGCCATCCTTCAGGACCTGTAAGAGTCCGCGCCTCTCTGTTCCCCTCAGATGGTCTCTTCACCCTCCATCTGCCTGTACCTCACCAAAGCCTGCTGTTTGACTGGCATTGCTCGGTACCTCAAATTTCTTTTAAGCTCTCATTAAAAGGACTTATTTGGTCTTAGTCCCATAGTTAGCAAAGCAAAAGCTGAATTAAATAAGCATGATTTTATTTCTCTTATTAGAAGTGCACAAAAGTACAAAGAAGCCTCATCATTTAAAAACAGTATCATCCTGGGCTTGAGGTAAGTTTAAATTAATTTCTACAATGTTGCCAAAGCTGGCTTATTCTTCTGCTTTGTTTTCATTACAACATTCATAATTTATTTTTCTAAAATTAGGTTGGTATAACTGCCTACATTAATTTATACACAGAAATATTGTATGTAGCAGTTAAAAGCTTCTTCCTCCCTCCTTCCCTCTCTTCCCCTTTTTTTTCTTCCTTTTCTTTTTTACGAAACATAAAATTCTCTATAATTAGAATTTATCAACACAGTACATACTAGTTTCTTCACTTTTGACACATAAGTAGCAATGGATAGGCAATTTTATTTAATGTTAGAACATTCAATGAGTTCAATAAATTTAAAAAGTAATACTTATAGTCTTGGTTTTCAATATAAATTAAAAAGCTATATCTTACAATACAGTAAATAAAAATTAATATGCTCCTACAATTTAAGTAGCTAAACATGCAGTATCTGCTCTATAAAATGTTTGCAATGCTAAAAAAGCAATTCACACACACTTTAAAATCATATTTTTAAAAATAATGATGTTATTAGCATAAATTTCATCTTAGTCATGAACATAGTGGAATATCTAGTTGAATAGGAAGAAAAATGAGTCAATCATAGCAGAAAAGGAAACTCTTAGTACATCTTATAAACCCATTGAGAAATTTCTAGAGTGAAAAGAAAAAGAAGTTACATGTCAACAATAAACTCTGGCAAAGCAACTATTGACCACATAAAAAGAAAAGGCAGAATTAGACAACAAAGAATATAAGTTGGAGTTTAGATTTGGTACAAGGCAAATTTCTCTACTCTACAGCTACTCTTCTTTTTTAAATAAAAGTAAACTAGGCAGTGTCCATTGTGGTGCAATGGTAGTCTCTTCTAGCCTTCTCTCAAAAAACTCTAACCACAAAGTATAAAAAGGAAATCCATATTAATATGCTGAGTTGTAAAAGGCTCAAGTCAACAGCCTCTGATAATTTCAGATGAGCTGATGATCCACTACTGTTATGGACTATTGAACTAAATATACAGCTATTTTCTCTGTGCACTGAAAAGAAAGATCTGTACTAATGAGGTTTAGACAACAAATCATGTCTGCATCTTGTACTCTAAACAACTATGATGAAGGCAACATTTGCAAGGTATTAACTGTTGTTAAAAAATAACAACAAAAGAAAAATAAATAAATAAGCAGTGCCCCCTCAGCTTCTTAATGTCTTTTACATTTCATGGTCAAACAAAAATCTGAGCAATTTGGTATTAGTCACCTGTGCTATAACCACCAGCCACACCATGTTGTATTAGGACTGGTGACATCCACCTTTGGTAACATCCACCAAGTGAGTCCTTTGGTACTCACTAACTGTTTCTAGAAGGCACAGTGAGTACCAAAGGCTGAGTACCAAAGGGTTGTGGCTGGGAATCGTAGTAAGCTATGAAACAGCTGACACCAATGAGTTATGGCTTCTACATAAGAATAACCATCAAGCAACCAGGTCAGAGGCAATGAACATGGAAGACGTGGAAGATTCGATGACTTTCAAAGCAGTCTAGTAGTCTAGTACCAAAGCATGGCAGGACATGACCTGAGTAGGAGATGTCTAACCTAATGCTTGGAATTTTTATTACCTGTGTACATTTCTAAAACCCAAATGAGAACTAATGAATATAATTTGGGATTATATATTTTTATTTAATATATAATTTCCAACTACCATACCAACCTTGAAGAAGCACTTCTAATGGAAGCAGGATTGCTACGTAATATAATCACTCTATCATTTTAGGAAAAACATATTCCTCAGAAGCCTTCCACACAAGCTGGTTAGGGTTAAACACTACTTGATGTATGGAATAACACTGTAGCTTATAACACTGCTGAGGTAAGCAAAGCTGACCTCGACTAAAATGCGGTGGAAGATGCTTGTATCCTAACTACTACTCACTCTTCAAGCTAGAACATGCATTTTAGTTACCGTGTCACTTGGTGGCAGGTATGGGCTATTAGAATGTCCCAAGCCTTTGGTTGAGTTTAGTTATTGTAGAATAAACTAAGATGAATTTTGTGTTTGAACCATATAATTGATAAAGCTGCTAAAAACAATACAAATCATATTGTTATAAGGAAAATATTAGATAATGTAAGATCTTCCAAATCTACAAACAGAAAGTCCTCAGTAGCTTTTTGGCCATTCAGAGTAACTGGATCCAGATAACTGGAAAGTTATCTCAGAGCTCCTATTTCTTATACTTGATTGTGACGGTCAAAAAAAATAATTGAGATCTACAGTTCTCATTTGAGGTTTTTGGTCAATTCCTGTGGCCTCAAAAGCTAACCTAAATGGACATAGGTGATGTACAGTCAAGACTTACCACATGTAACAGTTAAACCAGATTGCAAGTCAGCTGGCTTGGGACATCAGTACAGCTTACTTCCGGGTGGGTTACAGGGTGACCTGGCTCCTGCACATGGTCGCTGGCCCCTTCCTCTCTGGCACTGTCGTTTTGTTCTATTTCCAGGCTCCAATTAACCAAGCAGCGTTCCCTCATCTACAGCCTGCCTCCTCAGTACTGTAACCTCTGAAACTGTGAGCCAAATGTATCACTTCTTTGTTTAAGCAGCGGGTATCAAGCATTTAGTCGCAGCAACAGTTAGCTCCTATGCGGTATGCTATTCACGTGTTTTGCTAAAAAGAGGTACTGATGTGTCTGACTATAGAGTCTTCCACTAGACGCTACTGGAGGAAAGGGGTTAGTCCATGTACTGAATATGAAGATGCTGCATTACTTTTATGTTCTCCCTTGCAATCTGAATTCTGACATACATGTGGCCTCAAAGGCTTGCAGTAAGAGTCTAGGCTTCTATTTTAGCTTTGATTTAATATCATTGCAAATTTATACAGAATATCTTAACTTTAAGAAGCACCAGAGGATCTGAGGGATTTGGTTGAGTTATAAGATACCTACCTAGTACGTAAGCAGCCCTCAGTGGATAGCCACTGCACACGTCCACACAAACACACTGTCATGTAGTTCAGTCCACTAACAAGCAGGCTGCATGCCACAGCTCCCTAGAACTCTCTCATTCTAATATAAGGTTAGGTGAAAAGCTGAATCAAGTTGTCCTCTCTCAACAAACCCAGGGTTCCTTTTCGCTGACCTCAGAAGTGTTTTGAACTGTGTTTATATTTTTTAAAAATACTTCATAAATCAATAATAAAGTCTGTTTTTAAGACATTCATTTTATCCCTCCAAAAATTAAGTGCTTTTCTTTTCATTCCAGTTTTCTATCCTTGAAAGATCTGCTTATAGGAAAGCAGAGAGCCAAACTTCAAAAGCTATTTAAGGCTGGTTTCAAAACAAGGTAAGAATGTGCTGCTTTCCCAGCATAAAAGGAAGACTGCTTCGATACTGCCAAATTGGTCCACACAGGCTTTCAACTATGACCAAGCAAACTACAGTGTGCAAGGAAAATAAAAATGATAACCTGAATTTAGTACTTTTAAGGAAATAAATACTACTTTAATGACAGTTTAAATTCAGTGACCTTGACAAGCTAAAACTTAAAAACCCTAAAATTTCTTTAAATGAATAAAGTTTCAAACAAAAGGTAATTTAAGACTTAAAATTTAACATGTGATATAGGTTGCCCTATTTTCCTGATGGCCAATTTCAGAGTTGCAGAGAATGTTATTCTTATAAATAGCTACTAAGAGCCCTTACACATTTAAAAAATATATAAATTCCTCTTTTCTGTTGTATTCTTTTGGTGCTTGATTAGAATATCTGGCATTCCTTTAGGAGGGTCAGTGTTAATTAGACCACTAAATTTAACTGTTTTCTGCATTTTAAAAGGACTGAGCCCCCAAAAAATAAGAAAAAGCAATTCCCACAGCAACAGCGCCATCTTTTGACCAGAGCAGACATGACTTTTTCTTCTGTTAATTTCCTCCGTTTGTCATCCTTTTAACACGTTTGAAATCACAGCCCTTGTCTCAACTATAATTTCTGTTGTTGAAGTTCCAAGGCCACCAGGAATCATAAATACTTGTACTTAGGAAAACTAAAATCATAGCAAAACAATATTAAAACTTAATATTGCTCGGTTATTAATATAACATGATATAAAATTATTAATATAAATTTTCTTTATTTTTATTCATGTCTTGTATTACAGCAAAAGTGCGTACAACAGGTTGGAGGCAACCTGTTGGCAGAGGGAAACAATGAAACGAAACAGACTTGAGGATTCCTTGGACACAACAATAGTAGCAAGACTTCCTCCTCATCTTGGAAACTCTGGAACTACATTTTTTTTAAGCCACCTGAGTGTAATAATTTTAAATATTTTGAAAGAAGCACAGCAGCTCAATCCTGTAACTATCTCATTTTAACCACTGTGCACTCAATTCCTATTTTAGAGGTCCCATCTACAGCCACCTTACAAGGCCACCAGCAACTTACTCAACACAGCAAAACAGTGTTTCAATGAACAAAGTGAAAATGTATAAAAAGTACTGCCAGCCTTCCCAACTCTCGGTGCAGAAGACAGCTGAGCTCAATCTGCAAGGGGAAGAGCCTCGCTTCAGACAGTAATGCACAGACACCATATTTTTTGCAAGGAAATTAATCCTCTGTTTAGAATAGAACATTACTGAGTAAAAGCGAATGGAAATTTGGCTTACAAATCACAAAATGCTGATTTCTATGTTACCTGACTGAAGAACATGGGATCAGCCTAATGAACCATGACACTTTATGTTTACTCAGTGGTTAAAGCACACTTCACACACAATCGCAATAAAACCTTATGAGGTGAGTGTACAAGGTAAACAGCCTGCCACAACTTATCAAATAGAGGATCATAAACTCTACTTGCCTCGAGTTACACGGTTAATTAATGCAGCACAAAGACTACCATCCAGTTTCATACCAGAAAAAGGACTACAAAGCTTAGCTCTGTGATATACCCTGAAGCAAGCATTATGGCTGCTAAAATAAGTATGTAATCTGGGGCAGTAAGCCCAAGGATGCCACAGGAATACCTTTTGTCATCCCAGTTGCTCCAAATACTCAATGATGTATACCTTAGGAATTCTTAATATAAAGAAACTAAGAATTACTCATTCTAAAGCAATGACCCGAGAATACTGGCTATTTGTTCTTTCATGCAGTATAAAACACCCACCTATGAAGCCCTGCAGCATAGAATTTAATGATAAAGTAGATGAACACAAATGCCTTACGCTGAAAAAATGTGTGCCTCTCCTGATATTTAAAAGATAGCTTTGAATAATTTTACAAAAAAAAAAGAATAATTTTAATAAATCAGACTCAGCAGTTAAAAATGCAAATGTGGTCCTTCACTAAAATTCCAAGTAATCTGAAATACTCTGATACCCAGTCACAATGACTGTATCACTACTCCACATGATCTGGTAATTCACCTACCATTTTGCTTCCTTAATTATAAAAGGTAGATAAAGTGTTCATCTTCCTCACCAGCTTATGAAAAAACATGCATACATCCAGTGCATGTTACTACCCAGTGCACACCGAGTGCTGGTCTTCATCGTGCCATACTACTTGATCCAGCCACTGGAAATTCTTTGAAAGGTCATCCTCCTTGGGCTTCCCGACAGTGCTCTTTCTATTCATCTATGTTTAGCTTCCTTACTGAAGTATGTTTATTTCCTATCTCTTCACATATCAGTACCACATACAACTTTATCATTGATTTATCTTTTCATCTCAAGACAGGTGTTTTACACATGCTGCTTCATTCTGTTTAATTAATTTTGAGACATAAGTCATTATTCTCACTTTACAGACAAGAAAACTAAAAAAAGATAGTAACTGCTACAGGGTCATGGAGGAGGTATCCTAACCCAGATTCAGATCTCAGAAACGTAGCTTGCAAGCTGCTGCTCTTCAAAAGCTAGTCTTGGCCACCTTCTTTCCCTCCAATTCCAGAGCCAATCAATCACCAAATTCTACTAATTATCCATCGACACTGTCTTTCAAATATACCCGCACCTCTATTTCCCCCTTATTCATGCAGGTAAGACCTCTGTCATCTACTCCTCGACTATTATGAAGGGTTTCAACTGGTTCTCCCACTAATGGATCTTCTTGTCTATTACAGCTTGTAGCAGACACTTCTAATTATTCTTCAGCCTCTGTTCTTCTTTTCTGTAGTAATGGAACTTCTAATTGGGCATAGCTAAGGTCAATTTCCTAAAACGCCCTCCAGTGAAGATGACTTCGTTGACCTGAGTTGTAAGTGGAAGTCATACAGGACATGTCCTTTCACTCCTTCCTACTAGCTGCAGTGTGGAAGAAGCACCACGTGGACTGTGACTGATGGCTGTGGAGCCCCACAGTCTACCGAGTGCCAGGACAACCCTTAGAAGCCTAGCTACCCTTTCATTTATTAAATCACTATTACTTTGAGTCTCTTTTTCTTTGTTATATTAGAAGTAAAATAATTAGAACTGACTTTGGTACCACATGTGGAGTTGTTTAAGCAGAAGCTAAAATGTAGGCCTGGCCTAGCTGGTAGGTAATATGGTCAAGATCACAAACACTAAAGGTCAGACAGACAGTGTAAAACAGCTTGCAATTTTTTTTTTCAACTATGGCACCTAGACATATGGTGGAATGTCATTCTGTATCTATGAGGATGTTATTGGACTAGATTCACAGTTGTATCAGTAGGCTAGATAAAGGTTATATTCCACAATATGTAAGCCTTGTCCAACTAGATAAAGGACAGAGTAGGACAAGGGGAATTTCTCAGCACATGGCTTTCCCACCTGAATTGCGGTAACAGCCCTTGCCCAGACCTTGAGTCCGCTGTGTTAGCCCACAAATTCTGGACTTAGCTGCCCAAACTGCCTAAGCCAATTCAAGAAAGCTGAATCATAATCCCCCTCTGTAACACATACTCAGGAGTTTCTCCGATGAACCTAATACAGTCAAAGACTCTCATTATTCCATAGCAAAATGAGTAATAAAATCACTATTACGATATCTGGGAAGACAGGCCTCATGCTAACAATGTTTATGCAACTCTAGAATAGCTGGAAGAAAAATCTTAAAATGTCAGTACATGCTAATGACAGAAAGGTTAGGGACAATCTGGGCAATCTGGAAGTAGAGAAAACACAGCTCTGCTACAAAGACTGTGCTTATGGATTATGTATAACTTAAGCCAGCTAAGAATTTGGGGGTGTACCAGGAATTAAACTCAGGATCTCATGCTTGCCAGACAGATGCTGTGCCACTGAGCTAAACCCCTGACCCTGCCAGCTGAGAATCTAGCATTTTGAGTCTTATAGCCATGAAGACTCCATACTCCAAAGTGAGTGAAAGTGCAGAAAAGACACCCCGAAGAGGCAGCTCTTAAGAACAGATACACGGTGGCCTCAAGCCTTACAGACACTGACTGAGCAGATGTTTCTGTTCAGACAATGGAAAGCAGCTCAAAAGCAAAGATGTTGTTCATACTCCATCCAATAAAAAGGAGAAAACTTCCCATGAAAGCAATAAAGATCAACTCCAAAAGCACTATGCTGCGAGAAAAGCTCCAGATGCAAGCATACTTGTTTAATTATAGCTGTATAAATCTTAAGAACAGGTAAACCTATGGTAAATCAGGAGAAAGGCTACCTTTGATGAGGGGAATGGCTGGATTGGGAAGGAACATTGCAAGAATGTGACAGGGTTGACAGAGTTGCCTATGTAACTGTCAAAAGCCCTGAAAATATCCATGAAGCTTAATAGGCAGGTGTGTGCATATACGCACACACACGCGC
>PVJA010010096.1:0-25322 GCA_004027025.1 Myocastor coypus
AAACTTAATCCTGAGGGGATTTGACCCTGGAAGATAAAAAAAAAAAAAAAAAAAAAGAATGTTTTGTTATACAGGTCTTGCTTCAACTTGCCCTTGACCACCCAGCAGGAAAAGAAAAATGCTTAATTACAATGCATGAAACACAGAGTTGGATTGGTGAGATGAGCTTTAGGAGGCTTAGATTCAATAGCCTCCAACATCACAAGCTTCACTGGTGGCCCACTGCAATTGCAGAACATTTGACTCTATATGTACCTGCTTCCTCTTAGTCCAAAGAGAAGTATATGCTTTTCCTTTTTTTTTCTAAGCAACATCAATAGGGAAGTGGGTCATGCCCACACACTGTACTCTATAGAACAATTGTGAGGACAATATTCAATATGTCAACCTTCAAAGAAAAGAAAGGGGAAAAGAAAAAATAATAATAATGTTGATTTAGAAGGGTTAATGTTTAATTGTTTGATCAATCTTATATACCTATGTGTATTAATGTAAACTGATCTGATGATGAAAATATGTAATATAACCCGTGTTAAATTTAAACAATGAAAAAAAAATTAAAAAAATAAAAGCATAGATTAAAAAAATTCTGTTTCTCACGACTTAACAATTATCTCAAATATTTCATAAGCTCAAGCTTTCTAGATTAAAAATTGTAGGGGCCAGGGAGATAGCTCAGGAACACAAGTGCCTGCTTGGGAAATGCAAGGTCTGGAGTTTGAGCCCCAATTCTGAAAATAAAACAAAATAAAATAAAATAAATAAAATATATATATATATTTCTCATAGAAATGCCATAAGTAAAAATTATTCATGCCAGCTAGCTAGCAAAGTATGAAATGAACAAATTAATGTGATTCTAAATGGTCTCAAATTATAGTTTTAAATGTTGTCATAAAACATCACTTATACAGTACTATAGAAGAGTTTCTGAATTTCTAAAAGTTCAGAAAATAATTTTAGAAATAATTATAAATATAAATATGAAGTAACCTTTCTGTTAATAATTAATTTTTTATTTTGTTTTAAAAATTTTATTTATTTATTTATTTATTTATTTATTTATTTATTTTTGTCTTTTTGAGACAGCATCTTGCTATGCAGTTCAGGGTGGCCTGAACTCACTTTTGTAGCCTAAGCTCAAGTCTCAGAGTCACACCTATCCTCCTGCCTCAGCTTTCCAAGTGCTGGTGTTACAGGCATGTGCCACCACCCCTGGCTAATAGTTATTTTTAAAAGTTATATTTAGTGGTTCCTATTTGCAGTGCCAAGTGATTGCATTCCTTGTGGAGAGTTGTGATATGCACATAACATATGGTAATTTTTTCATCCTCTCCACCCTCTTCTTTCCCTCACTTTTCTACCCATCTGTTGGGCTGCTTCCCCTTTGCAAGAGACAAATACAGGATAATGTTAAATAGCACTACTATATAAGCATGGCTATCTCAGCTTGTTTTGGTAATAAAATCATAATTCTGAAATTACTGGAATTAAGTCCTATAAAGAGAAAATTAAGGAATTTGCTTTTTAAAAGTCTATATATATTTGGTAGAGCATCTCATTATACAATTTGGATTTCTAGTTATCCTCCAATCTCAGTCTCCCCAGCGCTAAGATTACAAGCCTGAACCACCATGACAGTTTTGGTAGCTGGGACTGAGCACCTGGAGTTCTCGGGCCAACACAGTGTGCAATGCTGGAGATTGAACATAGGTCCTTGTGTTTGCCAGGCAAGGCTTAGACCACGAAGATATCTCCCCAGCCCTGAGGAATTTGCTTCAACATCACTTTCAATATAAAATGACCTATTTAATATATTCAAGGCTTCGAAATGAAAGTTTTCCCCATAAATGAAACTCTGAATTAATTATATATAAAAATTACTTTTTAATATTATGATAAATTTTTATCTCATATATTGATTTTCTAGGAACACTAGATGGAGCTTCATCTGAAGATGACATTAGCATAAAAACCTGAAGAAGATGAGGAAGTTGACCAAGAAACTCTCAAAACATAATTTTTACAGACGAATAGAGTGAAAGCACACAATCTGGCCTTTAGTATGCATGGAGCATTTGAAATACCTGCCAAAAATGTGGATAAAACAGTTTCCTTGTTTACAGGGAAGATAAAAGTGGCGAAGTCTATGATAACTTAATGAAAGCAGAGGAAGCTCACCAGCCTAAATGTCCAGAGAATGACATATGGCATTGTCACCTAGAAGAAATAAAACAGACAGAAAATATTCTTTTCCAGAGCTGGCACAAAATGGGGTAGCAGGGATTGAATCCAGGGCCTTGCACCTGCCTGGCAGGTGCTTAAATTACCAAGGAGAGAGAGAGAGAGAGAGAGAGAGAGAGAGAGAGAGAGAGAGAGAGAGAGAGAGAGACAGACAGAGAGACAGACAGAGACAGGCAGACAGGCAGACAGACAGACAGAGACAGAGAGACAGAGACAGAGACAGAGAGACACAGAAAGACAGAGAGAGAAAAGAGAGGAGAAAGGAGAGTCTTTGCCTAGAAGACCTTCCAGAGCACAGCCAGCTAGCCCACTGGAACATCTGAGGAAAGTCTGCTCTGGGCAGTCACAGTCCTTCCTTCTTAATATGGTCTTAGAGTCAAAGCCTTCATTCTTAGCTCTTTGAAATTTGAGCGGAGGGCTAATCATGAATCTCCTAAAACTTTGCTTAGAACAGTATTAGTCAGTTCTTTTGCTGATGTAACAAAACAGCAAGAATGAATGATTTAAAATGGATTTATTTACATTCTGGGGATTCCGACTTACCCAGTACCAACGTGTGGGCCTGTGGCCACAGCCTTCGTTCTGTGTGTTGGCATAGTGAAAGGTTCCAGTAACAGCAGGGGCACAAAACCCTGTGTTTGCCCATTATTTGTAATGCTAATAATCCCATCATAGGACTCTATCCTCATGAACACACAGAGTCCCGATTTCCTCCCAAAGACCCTACCTAGAAATATCAGCAATATACCAATATTAGGGTTAACTTTACAAAGCAAGAAACACTGGGGGACATTTTTGAACTATAGTGGTCTCTCTGAGGGATGAGAGGAATTCCTGGGAAATATTTTCCCATACTCTTACTCAAACTTTATACATTTTCACTATAAGTTTTTAAGGCATAGCTGTTTCGTTTATAGTTTGCTTAATCATCTATTCCAATGCTTGACGATTCAGTTCTTTCTCTTAGTTCAGTTAAGCTCCTGCCAATCAAAATTATCTTTTTATGTTTTATCAGAAAAATTCAATATCATTTTCATTGAGTTTGTGTAACTAATTTTTATTGATGTATTGCTCCTCATTTGACATCCATTACAATTTTCTAAACATTTTTGGTAATCAATTAGTTATGTGAAAAGCTTATAAATACATTTTATCAACAAAGCAGTCCTGTTTTCATAAGAATTCATTCGCACCCTCCACTAATTCCTTGTTGAATAAATAAATAAAGGAATGAATATCTGAATGAACAAATCATGTTTTATTCACTATGTTCTTTTTTTCTAGTAACTCCTCTGGGAACATTACTAAACAAATATCACTCAGTTAATTGTGGTGTGCTGTAAATGTGCCCCCAAAAAGCAGCTTTAGGGTGCTGATCTCTAAAATTTTATGTGAGTTCAAGCTCTTTCTCTCCTGGCCTCTGCATCTGCCTCTATTTCCCTCTATTTCCCTCTCTTTTTTTCCTCCCATCATGGAAAGATGCACCAAGAAAAGCTGTGCTAGAATGTTGCCTTTTAATCTTAGTCTGCCCAGCCTCCAAAGAGATATGCTAACAAATTTTTGCTCACTATAAATTGTCCAGCTTTGGATCTTCTTCCAGAACAACAAAAATAAAACAAAACATTTGATACCATAATTACAAAGTATTTAATATAATCCAATTAACAATGTAATTCTAAATTAGCAATTTCACTAACTTTATGTTTACTGTTGTTTCAATATTAAAATGAGTAAACAAAGTTTAATATCCACCAATATTTTCATTTTAATATATAACAGGTCTTCGAGCTTGAGGGACATAATACTGTAATTCTATAAATTAAATTTCTATTTTGAATCTAGATATACGGACATACGTTATTTAGGGATTTTTATTACAAGAAAATTTTCTTTAAGATTATTTACCTTTAATTCGGCACATTAAATTATCCTTTTTTCTTTGTTATTCAAGCATTATTTCTAATTATAATTTTTAATGTCATCAGTTTTCAAACAGCTAAAATGTTTTCGACATGATAAATACAGTTCACTGGAGTTTATGCAAAATTACATTAAATGAGCACAGATGTCAAAAGTGTGTTATGTTTTATCCTCTGGAACTTGCTACCTTATGATTTTTGTTGAAGTACCTCAGAACATTTAAACTTCAATTTATTCATCTATGAAAATAATGTATTCATATCAATATTATGGAAATCCATCAATTGGTAAAGATAAACTGATTGTATATGGCCATATTCTGCTCTCTTCTACATTAATAGTTCTATTAATCTGTTAATGTATTAGAGCAGTACAGGTCAGTTAACCTTTCACAAGGGGTAGGCCATACACTGGGAGCACTGTAGCTTTACACTTTAGTTGTGCGAGGCCTTCACTGTCCTTACCTTCTACCAAGTTTAAGAACTGCAGATAGTCATTGTTTTATGGTCTAAGTTCACTCTCTGAGAAAGTATTCTCACTTCTTCCTCACATCCCATCATTCCAGATCAGTGATCATGAGTGAACTTGGTAGAGCTTTCAGTGATGCAAATAATCTACTATAGCATAAATGCAATAGGTTTGTGTTCCCTAGTGTAGATTATTTATTGTTCAAAATGAAGGTTCATTAATCAAAGATTGATGATACAGCAGGGTAAGCGTTGAAGTTAAACCTGAAAAGGATCAAACTTTTGGTCTTTGTATGTTGTTTCTTTAATTATTAGAAAAAAATTGGCTCCTGTTTTTTTTTGGGGGGTGTAGTATCAGGAATCAAACTCAGGACCTTGTGTTTACCAGACAGAAGCATATGCCACTGAGCTATATCCCCAGCTACCTCCTGTTTTTTTTAAACCTTGAATGAGCCTGCTGTCATGTTTTAGTTACATCTTAGCATTCTGAAAGCCACAGGAAATAACAGCACATTTTCAAAAATCACCCTACAAACATTAAGATGTAAGAAAGCAAGTAGGTGTCACAGCCTAAATATGCTCATCCAAGTCAACTAAAGGAATCCAGTGAAGGTTTCCTGGAAGTGCAGCAATCTTATAAAGAGTTGGATGAGTGTGTAAGGTCTTTGGTCTATTGCTCCATCTAGAAGAATGACAAAGGAGACAGAACGGGGAACAATCTTTAGTTGAGAGAGGCCTTAGTTATCACTTACTTAAATTTTTCCTAGTCTGGGCAAAAAGTTATTTAATTATGGTATTATCTACAATTTTCATTTTGAAAGCAAGCACAATATAAATAGTAATAGTAGTAATCCTACTAACGGGTTTTAAAACTGTCTCAGTATTATTTCTTATTAAAAGTAATAAAAACAAAAAAGTTTATCATGTATTTCCAGTTCTCAAGAGTTAATAATTTTATCACATTTAAAATGAAATGAAAAATGTGAATGGTGTTTATTCTTTTATCCTGCTTGTACAGTACTGACATGAACATAGCTGCCAGGCAATGGGCACATCGAAAACTCAGATTATTTGCTGGTTTAGATACTATAATTCATGTTTAATAGTGCAAAGTTTCTACTTATTTGAAATAAGAGTGCTGATTATAAATCAAGTATTTTATTTCTCAATGTGTATGAAGCTTTTGTGTGATAGATACCTGCTTCCAACTTAATTATATATAAATTTAAAACTGAGCTGTGTATACTGCAACGCTGGACTCACAGTGATTGAAGATTGTAGGTCACTTTATGGGAACATCAGGTAGCTGACTTAAAGTCTTTCTCAGTTGAAAGCTTATTCAAAGAGAATCCATGGCAAAACTAGAAATATTGTCCAGGAAAGACTTCAAGTTAAGGGACAAGCTACCATAAGGAAGAAGAAAATTAGGATATTAAAGTCATTTCCTATTAAATTGTTAAATGAAAGTAATAAACATTATCCAGTTGAGCACACATTCCAAAAATTAAAATAACTTCATTTGTCAGTAGTGAGAACTAACACAACCTAAAACCTCCACTATGGAAAATAATGGTAACTAACTCACATGCCTCCACCCTTAGCTAACCCTTAGTTGACAGGATTTAGAATTAATGCAATGCAGATAGCATTGTTTTATAAATTTTAAAATTAGAATCTTTGTACATTATAGATAATATATTATGACAGATAATGTTTAATTGTTAGAAAAATATCTTTAAAAATATTAATAACAAAAATACTTGGAGAATAAAGAAACAGTAATTAGGATAAAATTATTGCATTCTCTAAAGCCCAACAAATTCCTACCAAAGTTTATTATGAGGAAAACCTTAGTATTTCTAAATTTTCTGGCTGGAAAGCAGATATTTAACAAGAAACATTAATTATATGGCAGCACAGTCATTACAATTTAGAAAAACAGTGTTTCTGTCCAAGATACTGAAATGCATTTGTTTTGACACCTCTTTATTCAAATGATTACATACTTTTCACTGTGTATTTATTTATGTGTTTATTTATTTATTGTTTTTGTTGCGTGGGGGTTCCTAAGACTGAACTTAGGAACTTGTGCTTCACAGGTAATTGCTATGTCACTGAGCTTTATTCCCAGCTCACTGTGCAATTTAAATAAAATTTACATGATACAGTATTCAGTAGAATATGATTTTATGATTAAATATTATAGTGAGTTTATTGTTCATCATAGACCTTGAATTAATCATATAAACAATGTACTTTTGTGGTTAATAGAATATTTCATTTAAAAATTTTAGTTTTGCTTCTCTTCATCATGCCTAAAATAAGGATATTTTAGGTTTATATATTACAATAAGTGAATCATCAATTAAATACTGCCTAATCTACAAACCATTCTGAGAAATTATTTTCTTTATATTTACAGACTTTGACAATCTATTATCCACTTTGACAGACTTCAGTTTTAATATTTCTCCCATTTCTTCCTGGACTTATGGCACATAATCTTATTATATTATTTCAAAATTGAATATGAAGCTACTAAAACTATCATGAGCATCCACATCATCTTATAAAAATATAGCACCAAACCATCCATCCTACATTTGAATATTGGTCATTTTGGTTCCCTTTCTTTGTCTCATTCTTACTTACACTGAAATACAAACATTACCAATTCGTGCCAGTCTTTTATTTTAATCTCAGCGTTGTCTCCAGTGTTTCTGTAGTTAGGTCACCTCCATGATTCTATGTATCTTTTTTGTCTCCCATGAACTGTCTTTTTAGACGATGTCAATATATTTCATGGTGCATACTTATATATTCATTTTGTACTTCATGTTACAGATTAAGAATGTAAACAACATTTGAATAAGTAATTTGGACATGGCCATGAAAATGTGAGATTTAAGTGAATAGCATGTAATTTTTCCACACATTTTTTCCATTCTCTTGATAATTTAATTTTATAGGGAACTTCCTCCTGTTATAGTTTTTATACTACACTGTAAAAGAAAACAGATGAACTCAAGTTTCCCCTATGTAAACTACTTATCTGACACATATAAACATATTGCAGGGGGACACACACTCATGTCTATGTGTGGAGATAGGATTATTTGGATATCATAAAAGATAAAACCTATGTAGTACAGGCAACAGTTTATATGAAAATTTGAAGACTTTATAGTCTCTTAATCTAGAGGTATTCTTGGCAAATGATCTTGCGTTGTTGTTATAAAGCTTAATCATTCCCTCACTCAATCCTTCCTCCTCTCTCTCTCCTCTCTGCTTCCTCTGTCATTTCCATTCTATCATATTTTGGCAATGTATACAGGTTATTTATTTTGAGTTCATTATTTAGGACTATTTTCATGCAAGATCTTGTAAGTTTTCAGGGTATAATGGACCAATAACTTATTCTCTTTTCATGGCTATCATAATGCATAACAAAGTTCTAAAATAAGGTATAAATAAAATTTAAGATACAGGGTGTGGCAATAATAATTGAAGATTCTAAAGGGAAAATCTACTTTAAATGTTAAAGAAGAGATTTGGAAATGTTTGCCTAGGAACATTGTTGTCAAAATTAGATAAAAAAGAAAAATAAGGTTTGCTGAGTCACATTAGATTGAGTTCTTCTCAAAAATAAACTGTGAAAACTCCCAATAGGGGGATAGCTGGATTGAATGGGATTTCGAGTTCTAGTTTTATAAAGAGTCTCCACACTGCTCCCCATAATGATTTCACCAGTCTGCATTTCCACCAGCAGTGGAGAAGTGTTCCTTTTTCCCTACAGCCTCTCCAATATTTGTTGTTGGTTGATTTCTTTATAGTAGCCATTCTTTCTGCAAAGAGATAGTATCTAATTGTTGTTTTGATTTGCATTTCACAGATGGATAGTGAAGTGGAGCATTTCCTCCTGTATTTGTAGGTTTGTTGAATCTCTTTCTGTAAGAAATGTGTGCTCATCTCAGATGTCCATTTCCGGATTGGGTCTGTGAATTTTGGGACTCTAATGATTTCTAGTTCTTTGTAGATTCTAGATAAAAGACCCTTGTCTGAATACTTATTACTTAAAATCCTTTCAAAATTTGTGAGTTGTCTTTTCAGTCCATTGGTAATTTCTTTTGAGGTGAAAATACTTCTTAGCCACAGGAAGTCCCAGTTGTTGATTCTTTCAAGTGTTAAACGTACATTTTGATTTTTGTCCATGAATCTTTGCCTACCCCGATGTCTTCAATATTTTCTCCCACTTACTATTCCAGGAGATTTAATGTTTCTCTTTTAATACTTAGATCTTTAATCCATTTTAGTTTAGTGTATGATAATAGACGTGGGTTAAGTTTTAGTTTTTGGCATTTGGGGAGCCAGTTTTTCCAGCACCAGTTGTTAAACAGGCTATCTTTCTTAGAGTAGGCATGTTTGCCCCTTTTGTCAAAGATAAGGTGGCTGAGTGTATTTGTATTTGCTTCTACATCTTCTAGTCTATTCCACCGATCCTCAGGTCTATCTTTTTGCCAATACCAAACTGATTTTATAACTGTAGCTTTGTAGTATACTTTTAGGTCAGGCATTGTAATGCCTCCTGCCTTGTCTTTGTTGCCCAGAATTGTCTTTGAAATTCTAGATACTTTTTGGTTCCAGATAAATCTTAGGTATGATTTCTTCATATCAGTGAAGTATACCAATGGTATTTTGATAGGTATTTCATTCAATCCAGCTACCCCGCTGCTGGGAATATTCCCAAAAGAACTGAAAACACCATACAATAGTGATATCTGTGCAACTATGTTTATAGCAGCACAATTTGTAATAGCCAAATGCCCATCATTTGAAGAATGGTTGAAAAAGATGTAGTACTTTTATACAATGGAATATTCCTCAGCTATAAAGAATGATGATGTAGAAGACTTCATATATAAATGGATGTATCTTGAACATATACTCATCAGTGAAATAAACCAGACCTACATGTGTAAGTATTGTATAGTCTCCCTAGTGTAAGACCTCAAAAGAAGAAATAAAAATGGAGAAGCATAACATAATGGAAATCAAGGACTTAAGGGTTAAACAATGAAGTGAGTACAAACAGAAAAAATAGGAACCATGGCAGAGAGAAAGCCATGCCGTTACATACACAGGATGAGTTATATAATAGTCCTAGGAACCTCCAAAATGTTTTTTGACACTGAAGATAGCAATGTGTAACAGTAAAAATATGGTTGGAATGCCTGTCATTCTGGTCTTTTAGATGTGTCTGCTTCTAATGTAATTTCAGTTACTGCTATACTATCTCTCAAGTAAATGTTTGGTTTAAAAGAAAACAAAAAAGTCTATTAAATGAGAGTAAGAGACTAGGAAAATGCCACAGGATCAACTGGCTACAATTTTGTATATACTTAGATTTCTAAGTGTGTAAAAATATGTAACTGCTTTTATTACATTCTATAGAAAGTTATTATAATATCAATGACTGATAGAAAATAGGAATTCTAAGTAAAGTCTAAGATGTTTGATACTCAGAAAGATAGTGATGTCATGCTCAAGTACCTATGTTATAGAATGATAGCATCACTGAGCTTTTCTTCTGACAGGTTCAGAATGTAAGTATACAGACCAAAAATAAGAGAAAAAGAAGGGCTACAAGGATAGCCAATATTTTGGCCTTAGCCCTTTAAGGTCAATGAGGACTCAAGACATAAGAGAAACTGTGCTATAACTCAGTGGTTTCCCAAATTTTCTGTTCAAGGAGATTATGGGGCTACAGAGGAAAGGGATTGAAGATACATAGTGTGCCAAAGGAGAGTCACTTAGAGAGAAAACATTCTCTCAGGCTTTCACAGAGAGCAAACTGGTCAAATCATGGCCGTAACTTATCCAGATGGCTGTCACTGATAACAGTTCTACAAAGCACTGTACATGGTTCCAAGATTAATCCTGAGGGGATTTGAGTGACCCTAAGGGACACAAAAGTTACATTTTGCTATACAGTTTGTGCTTAAACTTGCTCTCAACCACTCTCCAGAAAAGCTCAACCACAAGGCATAAAATGGAAAGCTAGATTAGAATGCTTATCTGTAAAAGGCTTAAATCAACAGCTTCCAACATTGCCAGTTTTACCAATAACCCACTGTGATTATCAAACGTTGAATTCTGTATACGACTACTTTCTCTTAGGTAATAGAGAAGAAAATTGGTTGTACCAATAATGATTTGACAAATTATAACATCTGCACCCTGTGTTCTGCATAACAAATAGGAGGACAACAATATGCATTGTATCTGATATTGAAATGTACTACTATCATATTTTGAAACTGTCACAGAGTGCTGATCTCCAAGATTCCAAAGATGATTCTCAAAGATGATTATTTTTCAAAAGAGAAATAATGACCATGTAGGGAATCATGAACTATTGATATGTAAAACTACTTGGATCTTTTAAGAAGTGTACAAAATATGTTTCAAAAAATATGCAATATCTGAAGAAGAATCACTGATTAAAAGCCTAGACAGTAATATAAATACTAGCACTTTCAAGTTACACCTGTTCTCATGTTCCTCAGGTGCCACCTGCCTGCTTTTTTATAAATCACTCTGAAAAATTATTTATACTCAGAGACTTCCTTGAACTAGTTATCTACATTGACAGACTTTAATTTAACATTTCTCCCACCTTTTTCCTTGGTTTATGAAACATATTCCAGGTACTCATTTCATGATTGAATGGGAAGTTATCAAAGCTATTATGACCATCCCAAACTTCTTGTTTGGGAAAAGACTCAGATTACAAAGGTAATGATACAAATCACAACTTCCAGTTAATAAACTATAATCTTGCATGAGTAGCTTAGCAGCATAAATGCAATCTCTGGATCAAGAGATGTAGCCAGAGTACAGTCTGAAGTACGTTTCCAGAGGATTCACCCAGGAAACTTTAAAGAAGCAAAATATTTAAAGTTTGGATAATGGAAACGAATGAAGCAATTAAGAAGGAAATTAAAGAAAGTTGATCCTGAAGAGACGTGGCTAGAGATGAAGGTGAAGAAGCAGGAGAGGCCAACATGTACGTTCATGCTAGGGGGATATTTTTTTCTGTTACTAAAGCATTTTAAGGGTTTTGAAATGTGCCATACAAGAGATATGCAGCTAACTTCTTACATTTCCCCTTATCTATTGCCCAATAATTATTTTATTTTTCCAAATTTAGAATGTTGAAATTCAGAATTAGACACCCAAGGTTATTTTTTACATAAAAAGATTATCCTAAATTGTATGACCTGTAGCACAATAGATGCCTTTACATGAGGAAATCATTTCTGATCCCAATCAGTTGTAGTGATAGAAGTCATAATTAACTTATTTAATGCAGGTGACATTAGAATTTTTGAATACTCTATTCTACTAGATAATAGAAGGACATAATTTAAGCGTTCTTACCCAGTGCCCTCTAAAGTAGAAAGGAAGCTGCAATCAGCAATATAACACAAGTGCCAACTGCATATTCTGTGGATGAAAAAGGGACTTGAATGGCCTATTATTAAAGCAAGGAGAAGAAAAAAAATATGTATGTAATTTTTAAAATAATGAACAAGCCTGACTACCAATCTTTAGTTCAGAAACCTGGCAGAACCGTCACTTATTACGAAGGCCATAATATAGCACAACCCGCATATATAGCTTGCAAAGCATAAGTGACCTTGGGATACTACCTACTGACCCTTGATCTATCATGGGGTATGTGCTAAAGACACATTCCTCCCAAGTTTTCTCAGCCAGTGGTTGCCCATAGACAGAACATCCATGCAATGTACTATTCATTTATTTATTTCATTTTGCAGGCAAACCCTAATGTTCATGTTACTTTTAATCTTTTATTAGTACATGTTTATGATACATAGTAATGACATTCAACTTGGAGATGTGATATATACATCGTACATCCCATTTTGATCAATCTTATTGCTCTTCCCCAACCCTCATCCATTCTACAGATCTCCTTTCAGCTATATAGATTCTATTTCCATTTCTCAATGTAGCTTTTTGTTTTGCTTTATTTATATTTTGGGTTTTTCATATTAACAAGACAAGCGAAATTTAAAGTTTTATAACTTGCTTTTCACTTATCATGATTTCATGATTCATCCATTTTCCTTCAGATGATTCAGCTATATTCATTATTCAGTTGATGTAGACAGAGGCTCTTGTATCTTATAGCTATTGGGAGTTGCCTTGTTATAAATAGCGGTAAACGTGTATTGTTTATATTGTTCTGCTCTCATGAATATCACAATGTAGCAAGTACTTCTAAAATAAAGCACCAGTAAAACTTAAGATACAGGCTGTGGAAATAAGGACTGATTATTCTAGTGGGAAAATATGGTTTAAATTTTCCATGGTGATGGAAAGACAGCAAAAGCAATAAGAGCAAAAAGGAGAAAAAGCAAACCTATTTTCCTCTATTATATTCCTTACTCTAGGACAAGGACAGCCCTTATGCCATCTTTTTGCCTTCCTTTTGCACACATTAGAGATATTTTCAAAACGAGGACCATGGTACCCTGCTGAGTCGCTTAGTTGAATATTTAAACTTCTCAAGTTGACACAATGAACAACCATTACAACACTCTACAGCATAATCAGCCACCCTAGGGTTGTCCTTTACCTCCTAGAGTGTAGAGTGGCTGAGATACATAATTAAGCTTCTAAACTTCTCAAGTTGACACAATATGTGAACCATTACAGCTAAAATATTCTGAAAGCATCAATAATAACATTAAAATAGATTTATGACATCTTACTGTCTAAGCTAAAATCCTTCATAAGAGGACTTTATCTTTCTAATCACTAGAATCTGAAGGATTTTGAAGAAATAGAGAAGTAACAAATTTATGTTGTGATTTTTTGAATGGTAATGCACTCAAGAGACTTGGTTTCCTTCTAAAATGGATATATTTTGATGATGAGAAAACACACCAAGAAAGAATATAGTATGAGAATTTGATGGCTATTTATTCATTTTTATCTCAAAGTCTTGTTTCAAACTGTCAAGCAACTTTCACATTATCTGAATACAAGCCAACTGAAAGCATCTTACATTATGTTATGGTGGTTGTAGCTTTTGAAAAGAAATGTCATGTAAACCTTCCAAATATGGCATGAAAATATATATTCTGGTAGATGAAAAGACATTTCACACCTTGAATTTATAAGTTTATCCTTGAACTCAGCCATCGGGTCCTAGTCATGCAATAATGAAACCTTGACTTTGTGGACAGACTTGTTGCATTTATCTGAAAAAGTAACTTGATGGCACATTCAACAGTATATTCATTAGTTAACCATCCATAATCAAGAATACCAGTTGACCAGCATAGGAACTACTTGCAAGAACAAAGTCAAGATTCCTCAAAAAATCTGGCAAGTTCACAATAGAAAAATACTCGTACAATCTTCAGATTTCAGAAAGACATAACATTGATCTACTCTATGGCAAAGAAAGTCAAAGTGGTATTGACATTGTCAACATTATAACATGAAAATAATAAGGTTTATAGTGAAGCTGAAAGAAGTGTTGTTTTCTTGTCACTGCAGCATGCTGAAGGCTGAGGGAGGCAGGAGAATTCTATGAGTTCAAAGTCAGCTTGTGAAACACAGCAAGTTCCAGACTAGTCTAAACTTCCTATCAAGATCCTGTCTTAAAAAGAAACAGATAAAGCAAAAGAATATTGATATTGAATCTTCAGCATAAATGAAGTAAAAAGATCACATTTTAGAACAAAATAAAAGATGGAGTAAATATTTTTGATGATTTGTACAGCAACTATGATATCATTTAAAAAGCAAAACGCTGGCCAATGGTTGTGTTTCTCAACCCTAAACATGTGAGGCATAAATGGTTGCTGTGTTTATGAAAAAAAAAAAAAGAACAACTCATGAAACCAGATAGCTCAGTGGGTTAAAGCACCTACTTAGGCAGTCATAGGACCTGGGGGGTTCAATCCCCAGCCTGCTGTGCCAGCATCATCCTCAGAGCACGCTGAGACAGCAACTGAGGCCAGGTATGGTGGTGTGTGCCTATAATCCCAGAGTGCTTGAGAGGCTGAAAAACATAAAGCACCACTACAGGTCCCAGCTGTGGAGTGAGACCCTGTCTTGTGGTTCTCAACCTTTCTAATGCTGTGACCCGCAATACAGTTCCTCATGTTGCGGTGACCCCAAACCAAAACATAATTTTGGTGGCTACTTTAAAACTGTAATTTTGCTACAGTTATGATTTGGAATGACTTTAGGTGACCCCTGTGTTTTGGTCATTCGACCCCGCTGCGGTAAAAGTGTTACATTGATTTCCACATGAGTCTTCTTGATCTCCTCTCCTCTCTCTGCACGATAAGCCCTGCAGTTACCTCTGTGCTCTTTCTGTCAGGTTTCCATGAACAGGCAGCAGCTGCCCTCTGAGTCATCCATGCTCTTGAGATCCTGTCAGGCATCCTGTCACACTCTGACTGTCATGACTCTCTTCCCCACTAACTCAGAGAGTCTTCGAGTTTATAGCTCTCAGTGTATTTCCACTGGGACAGTGGGATGAGGCTCCTCCTGACAAGAAATGTTCAGTGGTGGGCAATGGGCAGGCTCTCTGCTCACACAGCACTGCTGGTGTTTGAGGCCACCATGTGTGAAGGTTTGGAGCTGCTCGAATGTCTTTTTTTTCTCCAGAGTCACAGTACTCATCTCTGCTGACTGCTCCAGTAACTATGAGTTGTGGTTCTCTCAGGGCTCAGATCCAGGTCTTTAATCAAGACCATCTTGTTTTTCCTCTCTTAGGCCTGAGGGCACTATCTCAGCCAGAGCTCAAGGATTTCAGTTTTTCTGGTTCCTGGGCTTGTGGATAGCTTATCTCTGGGTTCGTTTTCATAGTGAGGAAGGTGGGAGGCTTAGGAGCTTATCTCGTCAGCTTGACCACCTCTGCTGTGCTGACTTCTTCCTTTGGTCCATTGGTTCTTAACTGACCTGAGTTGTATAGTGCCATGGTTAGCTTCCTTTTCTTCACTGCCTTAAAACTAGAGTCACTGGGCTTGGTTTCCACTGCATAGTGTCCTCAGAAAGCTGGCTTGCTTTGCTCACTGTTTGTGAGTGTGTACTTGTCTTGGTACTTGATTTCAGGTTTCCACAGGTTCTGCTGTTTCCAGTTGCTATAATGAGGTTCCCTGATTTCCGTCATTGGATTTTTGAAAGACCAAAGCTTTTATGCTTTTCCATATCAATAGAATGCACTCATTCATAGAAAGGGCTCACAAACAACTCCAACTAGGGGTGGCTCAGATCGACGTTGTGGAGTGAGCCACATAAATCACTCACCCTGACCCAGGGACCAAGATGAACAAAAATCCATCAGTGGTTTCTAGTCCTGATCAAAGAGCAAGACAGGCATCTCAGTATGGGATGATACAAGACATCCTCACACAAGACATCCTCGTATTTCTCAGGATCCTTCTCATAAAATCGAGTACTATCTAACAGTGGAATTAACCAGAACTCATGATTGGCCTGGTCAAGTCACTTTTGGGGCTGAGGTTTTGTCCTGGAAAGTTCCCATTCAGTTTCCTCTTCTCCATTTCTTCACAGATGATGACATCATGGCTTGAGAATATCGTGGGCTCTTGGATTTTGTTCCTTTTACCCTTCACTCACATTATCCCCAGTAAATTTCTTGCATGTGTGTTCCCACATTAACATTTTTTTTTCCTATAGAGACCAATTGTCACATACATTGTTTTGTTTTCTGCACCTGATTATTTTATGAAGTAAGGGATTCCTGTGGAGACTAGGCTTCCAATATTTGCCTCAGAAAGACTATATTAAAAGAGTGGAGGTCTAGCCAGGTGTGGTGGCGTATGCCTGTAATCCCAGAACTTGGGAGGCTGAGGTAGGAGGATTAGTACGAGTTTGAGACCAGCCTGGGTCACAAAAGTGAGCTCAAGGCCAGCCGGAACTACCTAGCAAGACCCTGTTTCAAAAATTAAATGGTGGGCTGGGCTGGCAAGATAGTTCAATGGCTTAAGCACCTGTCTGGCAAGTGCAAGGTCCTCAGTTTGATCCCTGGCATGAAAAAAGTAAAAGAAAAGAATGGGAAAAAATATTCCTATAGTTGAGAAATTTAGAAAAAAACTGGATTCTGATTTTACTTATTTTTTTCTTTGAATAATAACGTTTTTTTGAAATTCTTAATTTTTCTGAAAGTTTGTGCTTGGCCTGTGGTGCCAGCCCCACCCCTGGCGACTGAGACTGCTTGTGCTGGTGTGCCTGTAATCCCAGCACGTGAGAGGCTGAAAAACAGAATCACTTTGAATCTGATCTGTGTGGTGAGACCTTGTAGACTGTTTACTAAATACTAAACAACAAAGAGTGTAAGAAAATTGTGTCTTGGAACTCCAAGTTTTTGTATTATGGTTGTTAAAGTAATAGATATGGTCCTGTTTCTGTAAAACAGTTTCAAGCAACTTCAGATGATTAGGGGGTTTGGAAGAAATATAAATTGGGATTTTCAAAATGAGACTATATATATATATATATATATATATATATATATATATATATATATATGGTTTATTTTTATTTTGCAGAACCCGATCAAATTTTCCAGGTAAACACTCACTTGGACTATGTTGTGAAACTGGGGAAGGAGAACTAGAATGATTTATTTAATGTACTTGAATATTAAAGATGAAAAGTGTTCAATTTGACTGTAGCTTTTTCTGGTCCCTTTGAAAACCCTAGGTGTTACATATATCATATAATGACTTCTGGTAGAAATAGAAATGCGGTTTGCATTTAGAATTTCACCAAAAGTGACAATTTTTTTCTTTAAATTTGAAAGTAAGCATACACATAAAAAAGATAAATATCCATTGAAATTCAGCACTGAAAATCTCGTGAAAGCTATTTGGAATGATCCAAAGTTGGAGGTAATCACTGGAAGGGATAACAGACACAAAGCTGAGCTTCACCTTGTTTTTGCTTTTTTAGGATGATGCACGGCCAGTAAAATTATATTGCCAAAGCGATCATGTTTAGACTTTGATCAATTTTTTTAGTATTAAAAACAATAGTGAATTTCTGTATGTTTTTGTGATTATCAGAGACATGTTATGTCCATTTTTTGAGCTTAGTAAAAAATGTGAGGTTTCTTTGTTGTGACTGAGAGGGTGCTTTCGGGTTAGAACAATGGTCTAAGTGCTTGCATCCAAAATCCCAGTGAGGCACAGTGGTCGGTGGTTCCATCCCCAGACCCACCTATAAGGCAGCATGAGCCAGCCAAAAAGAGAAAAATCCTTCTTTGCAGTTACTTTTATGACCTTTTTAAAGCCTTAGTTCATTAATAGCTGTTCTCATCTGTCATGAAGGCAATTTAGCAGTAATTTCTTATTTTCTTAATGTTCTTTTAAAATGAGAGTATCTTTGTGTTTGTGGTGTGTTAGCAACTTGGATATAAAGTGTTACTCTAAAGCAATATCATTTTAAAATAGTCCATTAAATATATATTACTACTATATATTGAAACATGACTATTTCTAATTGTTGTGAATATGTCTCAATTTAGCTTGCTTTTTTATAGAGTTAATCACACTTCCCTATCCTTCTCCTTATTAAACTGGAAAAGCATAAGTCCTATATATATATATATATATATATATATATATATATATATATACATATATATATATACATACATATATATATATACATACATATATATATACATACATATATATATATATACATACATATATATATATACATACATATATATATATACATATATATATATATATATATATACATACAATGTTTACATGTGCACAGACCCCCTCCATTTAATTTAAAGAGAAGACCAACTGAAAGATTCTGCAATGTTGAACAGAATGTGAGTATGGCTTTTTCCATTAGCCTAGTCCAAGTCTGAATCCCACCCTGCCCTTTATCAACAAGACTTAGCCCAGTATTTCTAGTACCAAAATCTTCAGTATCTAATTATGAAATATCAGAGTACTTCATTGGAGACTTCTGGAATTAGATGAAATAATATATTAACTATGACACTAAGTAGATGTTGAAAAAAATTTCTTCCTTGAAATTACTCCATTTTCTACTGTTCCTGCCATCATGAGGCATAGTTTGCTCAAATACTGGAATGAAAGCAACCTTAAAATAATTCATATGCTTTTTAAAAAGGCTGTAAAGAAATGTGCTGCCTAAGACTTTTCTTGTGGGAAATAAAGAGATTGAATGAAATTAAATATATAGGCTACAATTAATTTTTTATGAATTCAAAAAATTACATCTATTAAAGATGCTGCAATGTTTCTATTATATTATTTAATTTAAATCTAATAGTGGTAAAATTGCCTGCAAACTAATAAACTTTTTTTACTATGACTTTTTGACATTTGTAAGGTATGTGCATGTATTAGTGCGCTTATTACTGTAATATTTTTCTTAGACCTGGAGCTAAAGTATTTCTCATGTTGTCCCTGTTGTAAAATATCATATTAAATATTCAGTCTATGAAAATGGAACTTTGTCATTATATAAAAGCTCTCTAAAGATCATTTTCATGGTCTCCATGGAGGACTGCTGCACACAAATCTCTTAGATTGTTATTTCAGAAGATCATTGTCATATGTAGCTTCTGATATTCTCTGTCAGCCATAAGAATACATTAGTTGGACTTTTTTGCTAGATTGGATGAAATGTATTGTTTAGACATCTTAATGCTATAGGGCTTAAAGTTGCATTGTTTTTATGTTTTGAAAAAAGCTTTCCATAAAATCAAATTGAGTGGTTTGAAACCTTTATTCCCCTTGTGCTCTTTGAAATGTGGAAGCATTACACTATTAAACTCTATGGCTCCAAGGCCTTTACCCCTTGATACACATTATTGCTGCTGTCGCAGCTGATACTGTCACAGCAATCCTGGCTATTCCACAGCAGTTGTTATTAGTGTTGTGTAACTGTCAGAGGATCATTACATGACTTCAGTCTTCATTTGAAGTTTGAGTTCCTCACCTTTACAAGTGCAGTTATATCAGTTATCTACTATTTTATTTAACAGTGGTATTCTGTTTTTGCATTGCTTGTCTGTTAATAGAAATTAAAACACCACCAAAACATTCCTCAACTGTTTTTTACACAATACCACAACACTACACTTCTGATATCAGGTTTTTGGGGACACTTCTTCCACATCAAGAAATTTTCCCGAAAATACCAGCTGCATGACCTCTGCTTCCTTTCAGATTCTATTTACCTAGAGCATCAGCTTTCCCAGACTCTCCTTTCTGCTTTTACACCTATTATGAGTTGTAGGATTTTGCCTGTACTTTTGACCTACTCGATACAATTTCTAGACCCTACTATTCTTCTTTGTAGGTTTTATTAAACTGACAGTGGCTTAAAGAAGCTAAAGGGAAACACACATCTACTCATTAATAAAGATTTATTGGTTAAAGATGAATAATCAAATAAATAGGCACACAGCCCTATTTTTAACATATGCACAACATTTAGCATAAAGTCTATTAAAATATGTTGAATATCTCACAAAATTTATTTGATATTGTACTGAAGATAGAAAACAAAATTGTTTAAGGATATAATTTATATCCTCATTAAGTTGATTCCAATAGAAGACATGACTAAGGATGAGTCAATGCCTGCATGCAGGATTTTTTTTGGAAGCAAATTTGCTCAGCTGTTGATGGTGGATCCCAGTTAGGAACTTAGTGGACTAATAAAAAGTGTATTTGCATAACCCTTTAAGTGACCTCTCTGTGAATGTTTTGGACTTCCCTATAATATACTGGTCATGTTTCAAGGTCAAGTACCACAAGAGAATCACATAAACATTGTGTTACATTTCATGATCTAACCTTGGAACATTCACATTTCCATCGAAGTCATAAGCCTATTCAGATTATGAAGATAGGTCCAATCTGTTAATGAGAGGAACATTGGTGACTAACTATAAAAGTATTTAGATTAGGAAATATTGCTATGACCATTTCTAGAAATAACAATCTATCATACCTCTAGTTCAGTCAATAATGAGCTCTGAAAATGATAGAAGTCATATATGCATCTTTAAAAGAGCCAAAAGCATCTTTACTTCACTAAATATAGCTTTTTAATTCAAATGCTATTTTAATTTTCATCTTGATACTGAGAAATTAGGTCATGGTTGAAGATTATCCCATTTAAAAGCCATTAGGAAACATGCATATTTTGGAATTGTAAAAAAAAAAAAAAAGCATTTCAGCTTCTTATTAGCTTTTCCTATGATGGATCACACAAAGTGAATCAGCTTTGCACTGTGAAGTTAGCATGGCTCAATAAACTAATCAATGAACTAAGGCTCGAGCATATGGTAAACACACTCTCCTCTCCCCAAGATATTTTAAGCCTCATCAAAATTGTCCAAAACAGATGCACATTCAATTTTTTAAATGCAAGACTAAAACCCATATTAGAAATGATTCTTGTCAAACCCTCTGGATGTTTTTACAACATATTTACATGCATTCATAAATGTATGCATTTCTAACTGTTCCACTAATTAATGTACTGGAAAAGGCACAACTACAATTTGTTCTTAATGATCATATATAGAGAGATAGTTATGATTTCTATTCTGCATAATTTCACAATTTATTCTCTTTCTCACTACATCACAATATCTGTAATTCTACTTACTATAATGACTATTCCTAATTCCACACATCTGTATGCAACCTACAAAGAAGTGTTACATATTATGTATATTATTTAATAGTATACAGTAACTAAAATACACAAAATACATCTACTAATATTTTAATATGTATTCATTAATATTGCTAATCGTAGCTGCACTATTGTGCAATATACCTCTAGATCTTTTACACTTTTAAAACTGAAGCTATATTCACTGAATGTCCCCTTTTCCACTCTTCCTAGCCCCACAATACTTAATGTTTTTATGTGTTGAGCTCATCAAATTTCTCTTTCTATGAGTTAGATTTATCATACACATGCAATTATACCCTTTTCTTTTTGAAACTGACTTATTTTACTTAGCATAATGTCTTTGGGATTAATCTATGCTGTGGAATATGCTAAGATTTCTTTCTCTGTTAATGCTGAGTAGTATTGTATTGTGTGGAACGCCTACATTTTACTCTTTTATGCTCATCTATCTCTTGATAGACATTTGAGTTGCAAAGCATACCCATAATCATGCTTTGACTTTCAGTCTGGTATAAGGAGCTTTGATGAAAGATAAGTAATTTTGTAGAAACCTCAACTGAGCAGACTGCAGGTAGCACTGGCTTGCTTTAATTCCATTTGTGCTGCTTATGCTCTCTGTTTTAGGTCGCATACTTTGATCACCCTGTGCATCAATTTTCTATGTGAATGGAGGAACATAACAAATATCTAATTCTTAGATACACTGTAAGGATGAAACTAGGTATTTTCAATGAAGCCATCAGAGCCCAAGCAGTATGTCTTATGCAGTGGCCATTATTCATTTTTGCTTCATGTCAAGTTATATTTTATCCCTTGTTCATTTTTTTTATTCTTAGAAGCCATTCCCTTTCCAAAGTTTTCATGAAAACTCTGGCTCACGGTCTCACTCCAGTAAGTTCAATGTGTCACATCCAATGTTATATTTCTTTGTCTAAAGTTGTCAAGTTAGAATTAAATTGTAATACACTTACAAAATATCACAAATATTTAGTCTCAAAACCTAACAGTACTGTAGTAAACTTTTAACACATGCTTGATAACTCTGGGAGCATAGTTAAAATGTATTACTATTTACACTAGTTTATACAAATTAATGGTCATTTTCTTACTTGGTGTGTGTGTGTGTGTGTGCGTGTGTGCGTGTGTGTGTGCATGAGCATGTGTGCATGCACCCATAAGGACTGCTAGATGAGACTTTGAAAATATGCACCAACGTAAAGACAAATTGTACTAAATTTGGTTTGAAATTCATGGCTTCATACTTTTGGAAATTTCCATAAACAATCTTATGAAATGGACCAAGGTCTCCACTTTGGCAAGTTATAAAATCCATAGTGAGTCTTTATTTATCTTATTTCATTTATCAGTTTTAGGGCATTATTTATTAGAGTCAGAATTCTCCTGAGAACAAATGAAGACCTCTTAAGAAACATCCAACTGAACTATTTGACCTAATACCTACACATAAAACCAGCTTCTAGGTAAGCAATCTAACTTAAAGTAGCAGCTAGAACTTTATTTCACATTAATTGCTTCCACTAAAGCTCATTTTTATACACCAATAAAAAACTACTTTTAGTGAAATACTAAATTCATACTCATTTATTTTAATTTAATTAGCTTAGTGGTCAATTTAGGCATATATAAGCATCACAGTCATCATACAGAA
Organism: Myocastor coypus; assembly: GCA_004027025.1. NCBI lineage: Eukaryota > Metazoa > Chordata > Mammalia > Rodentia > Myocastoridae > Myocastor > Myocastor coypus. The sequence goes on from PVJA010010096.1 coordinate 23,083, forward strand.
CTTGTACCTGTACATGATATATCTTGATTTGCTTTATTTTTCCCTCTCATTCTCTTCCCCTCCCTTCCACCCCTATTCTTCTACTTTGTAAACCTTTGTTTCCATTTTATCCTTCTTTGTTTGTTTCCTTCCTTTCCCCATCCCCTTTCTATTTCCCTTTTCCTTTTGCACAGTATCTTCCCATTTCACCCTATCTCTTGGACAATTTGATTCTTATATACACTTTCAGTTTCTTACACCAGGGAGAAATGCAGTATTCATATATGTGTCATATTTATTTCCTTTAACAGTATAGTTTTAAAGTCTAGCCATTTAGGCAATAACTGTCTCAAATTCACCCTTCCTTATGGCAGAGTAGTGCTACATTATACAATACCAACAAGAAAATTTGTCTCTTCTATTCATTCCTTCATTAGTGGACATCATGTTGGTTTCCAAGATTTAAGCATTTCAAACTGTGCTGCTATAAACATACTCCTTTAAACCTACATAATTACATATAGTTTTCCTAGGACACCTGATGTACCATCAAGCAAAAGTGGTCTGAACATGTGTAGTGATCACGAGTCCTGTATGTTGCCAAACATTTTTTAAAAAGCAGGGTGCTTCTGTAGTGAGAACTCTTTCTAGTGAAAATGGAATCATAAAGGAATATTTTTGTGTAAAGTAAATCCGATCTAAAATACCCATTAAATGATAATGAATATTACTTTTCACAATCTCAAAACAGAGAGGAAAGAATATTAAAGTAAACACTGCCAGATTTTTTATACAACAGGATATTCTTTTGTTTTCCACCAAACAATTACTTATGAGTAACTTCTAATGTGTTGTTTCAACTTAGCTTCCTCCCACTCAAGCCTAGAATAGGGTTTTCTATATGCTGTTTATGTGCATAATTTTGCTTTATTATTCATTTCATTTATTATGATTTACTCAAAGTCAGGCACTATGTCCTATTCATCATTATTATCCTATCAAGAAAGAAGCTAGCAAGGAGTTCTAAGCTCTTGTCTTGGCTTTTTCTTTTAGTAGTCAAGTGTGTGTGTGTGTGTGTGTGTGTGTGTGTGTGTGTGTGTGTGTGGCAGAGAGAGAGACAGCACACTTTGCCCTTAAATTGAACATGTCGAGAAAGTTATCACACCAGTATGCTAAACATTTTACTTGTCAGTGTCAGAGTAAAAGTGGCAAGAGGGACAGAGTTCAAGCTACCTTGAAGCACAGGTTGAGTTGGCCAATTTACACTTGCCCAGCCACGGCTGACCACACTCAAACCTTTATCACATGCTTTTCATGCAGGAAGAAAATACAGATTCCTGGTGCCAATAAGAAAAAATAAAAAAAAGAGATATGTGACCATAATGTGCACTAATTGAAATCAATTTTTTTTAAATTCATTTTAATGAGAAAAGATAAAATAGCAATGAAACAGTTTCAAAACAAGTTAGTAGGATGTTTACAATAATTAAAACCATGCATATTGTTGTCTTCATAGTAGTTATTCAGAGGATAAGATGCAGACATGACATCTTGTCTAAACAATATTAGTACAAATTTTATTTTCAATGAACAAAGAAAAAGTAGCTGTATATCTATTCATTTTAAAGTTTCTAATACTAGGAGAAAATATCATACCATGTCTTATAAGCAGATGGTAAGTCAGTTATACAGTATGAATCATAAAACAAAAAGCATAATTAAACAATATTCAGAAAAATTATTAATTAAAATTAAATTAAATATTTCAAAACAATATTTCAAAATTCAGTTCAAATCAAATTATGAGTCCAAATTAGAGGCCAGAATATTGTATGTCATATGTATGAATCTGTAATCAATTCAGAGTACTTGCATAGTATTTGAATAGGTTAATATTTATAAAGATATCAACTAAGAAAAAGTTTCCATGGTAGTACAGAATTACTAAGAATAAAACATAACATAAATACTGGATTGGAAAATTTATGACCAGAACTTCTAACAGTTTGGGGATAGGATATTACATAAAGTTCTAGTATGTCATGAACGCAGTGTCCATGATGCTTACTAGTGTCCAGGCATCACTTGTTGGAACATGTAACTTTTGTATCTCCCAAGGTCAGTCAAATTCCCTCAGGATTTACTTTGAAACCATACACGGTGCTTTGTAGAGCTGTTGTCAGTGTCAGCCGTCTGGATGAGTGACAGCCATTGCTTGACCAATTTGCTCTCTGTCAAAGCCTGAAAGAATTTTTTGTTTT
>PVJA010010096.1:32765-58697 GCA_004027025.1 Myocastor coypus
TTTTTTTTTTTTTTTTTTTTTTTTTTTTTTTTTTTTTTTTTTTTTTTTTTTTTTTTTTTTGTGCCTGAAAGCTTACAAGCAGTTTGGAAAAAATTTTAAGATTCATCTAAGTAGTAAACTGAAATAAATTTAGATCAAAGTAAAAAAGGAACTGAATATTTCAAAAATATAACCATGATTATACCTGGGCATCACCAGACATGCACACAGCCTATGGGGAATTATTACTCTAAAACCAAGAATTTTACATCTCAAGGTGACAGCATCCTCTTCCAGCTCTATGTTGGTCTTTGTTCATAAATCTTTTCATCCAGATAATCAGCTTCAGTGTTGAAAACAATTTTTAAAGTTTATCTCCAACCTGATTCTGTTAAATTTTCAGAAAAGTAAATAATTCTAGATGTATATGCAGTGTTTATGGACAGCTGATACGCTAAACTATTCACAGGGCATTATCATTAACACCTCTTCTCTTTGCAAGAGACATGTGGCAGCTGTTAACCCATTGGCTTTGTATATAAAGACTTCCTCTGTATGTTTTCTGCTGTCTGTTGGAAACTAGGTTGCTCTCATACTCATATTCCTTAATGACATCTGTAACAAAAGTCCAACCTTAATATGATTCTGTTGCTTTCTTTCATTTCCTGGAAAAGATAATCTAATAATGGTTTATGATGTTGAGAATTGTGCTTAGAACTTAGGAAATAAAAACGACAATGTATGACATAAACATAAAATTGTTTGCTGATTAAGTTTGATCTAAAAATACATAAAAAAGATTATTCTCTTCCAATTTAATCTTTCTTTAACCACAAGAGTAAATCTTTCCTAATGATTTTATTAAGGGAAGAACAGCCACAACTTTGTAGTGCATGAAAAGAACGAGCATTTCCTTCCATATTTAATTTTAGTTTGGTACATTTTAGCAGCCATACTTCATGAATATTAAAAGGAAGAAAATGAAATGAATAAGAAGATTTTTCAAATTGCACTTCAAAAATCTGACCAAAGTAGTTCTTGGTGTGTAAATCCTTAAGCTAAATGGAGCTGGAGTTTTGTTTCATGTTGCATAAGGCAATGAATGGTATTAAATGACAGACACATATTGGCCATTTGACAAGTCATGTGCTATTACCAACTAGTCTCATTCAATTATTACACATTGCATTTATAAATCATGACATCATTTTTACTTCATAAATTTACATAAAGTTATGTTATCAACTCACAGGAAAAATTAAATTGAAAATTAAGAATAAATTTTGGGGGGAATAAAACATCTTGAGAATAAATGCAAGGATATCTTGCCTTTCTCTTTTTAATAGGATACATGCTAAAAAGGGCAGAGAAATAAAAATAAAGAAAAAAGACTTAAAAAGTTTTTAGGTTAAAAATTATGTAACTCTTAATCAGTAGTCTCCTATAATATTTAAATATATTTAAATAAAATATGTACTAAATTACTTCACCTTTAAAATATGTATCACAGAATTTATAAATCCCAAATCCTAAAAAGGTAGAAGTGACATAAAGAAAATGAAAGTAAACTATATAATAGTATTTAAATATTCTGGATTTAAAAATTCATATGTCATATAAATTTAGGTGAATGAATTTAAAATTGGTATTATATTTGCCTAAAGAGGCCTAAAAATAATAACAATACTGTTTGTATTTTAATGATCGATTTTGATGCATTTTGAGTTGTAATGTCACATTATTGAACATATTATATTAAATTAGATCTACTTAGAATCAGAATTTTTGCCTAGTAGTAAAACTTATAAGTAAAGGTAGGCAACCCAATAAACTAGATTGAACAAGGCAAACGCTGTAGGGAAGAATATTCGCGAGTAGGAGTCAATTTTGGCGATGCGGATGTGTATCCTCCCTTCCCTCCAGGACCCTGCTCGGCAGTCTTCAAAGCAGCAGAAAAAACTGGCACAATCTTTGCCCTCCAAACACTGATACCCGTAATCGTCTTCCCCTGGTGGCAGAGAAATGCTGCTCATCGGGATCAGGGTGGATCCAGCATGGAGACCTGGGGACACCTAAGAGATGCAAGAAGTGAATTTTTCAGGCATGGAGCAGAATACAGAAAGATTACTGGGCCGGCAAAATGGCTCAGTGGTCTAAAGGGCCTGCTTAGGCAAGCTTAAGCAACCTCCTGGACTGCGGTTCGATCCCTGGCACTAAATGCTGCGCCAGCCCCACCCTCAGGGCAGGCTGAGTCGGCCATAATATATAGATATATACATATACATATATACATATATATTATATATATACATATATATGTGATAACTACTCCACCATCAATACAAGCTGTAGGAGACATGCTATAAGATTAATCCTGTTTTTCAAAAAAATCAAGTATTTTTCAACTCGATTGTATTTTTGGGTTATAATTTACTTAGCAACCTGTAACTTTCCTTACATTCCAAAGGTCATGAAGAAAACACACCAGAAAATAAAATATATTTTATATTTTTACAAACTTGGTGCAGTAAAATATTGTCAACTATGAAATTCACGCAAAGTATATTTCGCACTAAAATATTTGCAGTGCTATGAATGCACTTGCTTGCTATTATATGCTATTTATTTAATGATGATGAAAATACATAATGAAGACGCTGATAATGTACATGGTTTAAGAAACTATGGATAAAAAAATACAATTTATAGAAGTGAATAAATACAAATTAGTACATTTTGAAGATAAGCTCTGTGGAGTTTAAAATACAATTGGAGGAAGAAGTGGTGTTGAAAATATTTGAAACTATTGTAGCTCCTAATAATTTGGGAAAGCTCTGAGGAGTAAATCCTCTAATTTATGGGGAAATAAGCAGGGGTAATAATAGCTACTATTATTATTCAGGTTATTTGTGACACTCATCAGGTTTTGCATAATACTTAAATAATAAGCATAATGTTTGAAAATATTGAATATAAGGATAAGGACAGCAGAAGAAAGAGCATTAAGGCAAACACATGAAAGTCAGACAAACGTAGTCTGCATTTGTACTCTTGACTAGTAAAGTTCTTTTAACTTGAGCACAAACTTTGACTGCTCTTTGCAATGGAGATTATGTTGTACAAAGGCACAGTGACAGTAATACAGGTTTGTTTGAAGATGAAATAAAACAATTCACCTTAAACATCAAGCAAAATGGTTTTTTTTTTTTTTTTTTTTTTTTTGTCTTTTTGAGACAGGGTCTCACTATGCAGTTCTGGCTGGCCTTGAGCTCACTTTTGTAGCCCAGGCTGGTCTCGAGCTCATACCGACCCTCCTGCCTCAGCCTCCCGAATGCTGGGATTACAGGAGTGTGCCAACACGTCCAGCAAGCAAAATGTTTGAAATACAAAACAATTCAGTTTCCAGGAGACACTATTTATTTCTGTTCTTAGTATTATTTTTATAGCTTATGCCCAACAAGAATAAAACACAAGAAACATAAAAAATATGATAAACCAAACATAGGAATAATAACCACAAAATACTTGAATTTCATTGAAAATATCACTAGAAAAAAATTATACAATTCTTGAATAAATTTGTAAATGAAAGAGCCAGCCAAATATCTCAGCAGATTAAAGCAACTGCTTAGGCATGCGGGTCAGAGGATTCCATCCCCGGTATGCCATGTCACCCCCGCCCCTGGGGCACACTGAGATGGTTACTGAGATTAAGCTTGGTAGCGTGCCTGTAAACCCAGCTCTTGGGAGGCTGAAAACAGGAGGATCCCTATGAGTGAGCTGTGTAGTGAGACCCTGTAGACCCTGTACTAAATACATAAAAAATAAAATAAAATTTATAAATAAAATATGAAATTCATACTTTTAGTGATTTATCATCCTCCATAATCTGTCCATATTTCTAGGGTATTCTTAGTTATGCATTTTACAATTATTAAAATCAGTGCTTTGATCATCTTGACATTGCATGTGCTGCCAAGGCTATAAAAATTGTTTGTACTTGACCTTAAATTTAAAGTCAATACTTCCTAATTTGTAAGTTCTAAATTTATTTAAGAAAAAAATTTAAAAGCATGAAAATTAAACTTCCCATGTAAAAGACTTTAAAAACTCAGGACAATCAATAATGAAAATTTCAAAAGTTAAAAGAAAACAACAAATAATAATATGCAGCAATATTTCGAGTGAAAGCATCACATCATGTAAATCATAATAATCATCTTTGAACTAAATGTATAGTTTGGAGATAAGGGTCAGTTCCTTAAATACAAATAACTTTATGATGGGACCTGCTTAGTTATATTGTAAGAAGCAGAAGCAGCATATTTCAGATGTTCAGGACAAATTTTTGAGGATGACACTTTGGGGACACTGAATTAAACTCCAAACTTTGAGCAGAGCACTAAGGTCATATTAAAAAAAAAAAAAAAAAAAGAAGAAGAAGACAGATTGGTATTCATTCCTTGTCATTGCATACTTAAATGACATTTTCATATGCTAATGAGAATGGAAAGTACTTAATATGAAAGGTTGTTATTTGACAGAAAACACATTTCCTGTATCACATGGCATTGTCAAAATTAAAATACCTTGTGCTTATCAGAAGGTATGAATTGCATGTGAGAGAGATATTAAACACTAAAGGATACTGAACTGTAGAAGTACTGAACGTAGTTCATTTTAATAACAGATCAATCTGAGGTGGTCAGATATCTTGGATACCCTATTTTGATGGCACTGACAATTTTCCAGTTTCTTTCTACTCCTTTGTCCTTTCCAGAACAATGGATTCAAAAATTCAAAGAAGCACTACTTCAATAAATGATGAAAGTCAACAGAAATAGATTATATACAGGCAGAGACAAATACCCAAAGATCTACAAAATATAAATAAAACAAAATAATGAAACACAGATATCTGACCTGGAAATCCCTAAAGGATTAAAGGGAAGGATACATAGGTACTGAGATACATTTATTTGAAATTCACCTTGACTACATAGGCTGCCATCCAACACAAAAAATTCTGGGAGGAAAAAATATATCAGCTAAAGTAATCTAAAAAATAACAACATAACAGCATCAGCATCCTAACTGAATATCCTGTAAGGAACGCTGAAATGAATGAAAATTATGAAATACACATCAGTGATAAAAGCAGACAAAATGTAGGTATTTAAGTCCTCAAAGAGCATATTTTAAATTGGTGATGAACTTCTGAACATCAAAGTTTGAAATAGCCTAATGGATATAATATACAAAAAGAAAATATTTCAGAAAGCTGAGAAAATGGAAATGTTGAGTTGGGAAACTGTTTTTTCCTCTCAAACCCTCAGACAACTTCCAACAAAAGCAAGAAAAATGGGAATAGTAAGATAATTGGGATGGAAGATATAGCACTAGTTAAATTAGCATTTCTGAATTAACAACTATACTGTTTGAATTAGAGAACAACTACTTCACTAATTAGTGAAGTAGAGTGCTGATGATTGGGCTGTCTTATTATTATTGCTCTTATTAGGTTGTTTTAGCTTTCTTCTTATTGTTAGAACTCCATGACTTGTAAAGTATGTCAAGGAAGATTAAGACTCCTTCCTGAGATGGATATTGGAACAGCACAGAATACCCTCACTGTTCTAGCATTTATTATTCAGAGTGTCTTGTGCGTGTGCTTGAAAGCAATGAGTGGTTTGTTCCCCATGAAAATGTTATCTGACCAATGAAAATCTGATATGTCTCCTGCTTGCAGGGTCTATCCTATTTGGGAAATAATAAAAACAACATTTGTAAATCAACAAATGAAAAACATGATGATTAATAGCTGGTATTACTGACTCCAATAATTCAGGAAATAAGAGAACATTAATTTTGGTAATTAGTCTACTCAGAATTATTGAGGAGATAATGCATGAATCAAAAGAAAAAGCAAAAGGTGAGAGTTGGAAAATAGCACTTCTCAGGAACTGAAAAGTTTGCTGTACATTTGAAAAATCTCAAAAAGTTTTAAAATAAAAATTTGAGGACTTAATCAATTACATTTAGAGAAAAACTATGTCAGTGAAAAGGTGGATGATATGAAAATTTTGAATATATGTTTAACTTAAGTATTAAAACTATTTAGCAGTAGTCTTAGAGAGCATATTAGAAAAATATGGCACAAGCCAGGTGTGGTGGCGCACGCCTGTAATCCCAGCACTTGGGAGGCTGAGGCAGGCAGATCAGTGTGAGTTTGAGACCAACCTGGGCTACAAAAGTGAGCTCAAGGTCAGCCTGAACTGCATAACGAGACCCTGTCTCAAAAAGACAAAAAAAAAAAAAAAAAAAAAAAAAAAAAAAAAAAAAAAAAAAAAAAAAAAAAAGAAAAAAAGTAAAGAAAAAGAAAAATATGGCACAAAAATCTATCAAATTCCCAAAAGTAAAACGCATATTAAGGAATCTAAAATTTAAAATTTTTCAGAAATTTTTAATTGTTTTAGTACTAGAAACTTTATTTTTTTTTCTTTTAATAAGAAATAACAATGTAGCCGGGCGTGGTGGCTCACACCTGTAATCCCAGCACTGGGGAGGCTGAGGCAGGAGGATTGGTGCGAGTTCGAGACCAGCCGGGGCTACAAAAGTGAGCTCAAGGCCAGCCTCAACTGCATAATGAGACCCTGTTTCAAAAAGACAAAAAAAAAAAAAAAAAAAAAAAAGAAATAACAATGTGACATTTTCAAAGCACATTAGTAGTACATTCCCAATAATTGATACAAGACATATTGTTGTCCTCACAGTACTTATACAGAGCTCAGGGTGAAGATGTGATAATTTTTCCAATCATTGTTGGTACAAAAGATTTCTTCTTATTGAACTAAGAGAAATAGTTGTACACATAGTCCAGTATTCCATAATCACAATGGATTATTGGCAGAACTGTCAATTTCTGAAGCTACTGATTTAAGTCTTTTACAGCTCAACATACTAATCTAGCTTTATGTTTCATGCCTCATGGTTAAACTTTTCTGCTGGGTGGTTAAAGGCAAGTTAAAGAAAGACCTGTGTAACAAAACATGTAACTTTTGTATTCCTCTAGGTCAGTCAAATCTCCTCAGAATTTACTCTGAAATCATGTACAGTGCCTTATAGAACTGTTGTCAGTGTCAGCCATCTGGATGAGTTACAGCCATTGTTTGAGCAGTTTGCTCTCTATGAAAGCTCAAGAGAATGTTTTCTTTCTAACTGACTCTCCTTAGGCACACTATACAACATCAATCCCTTTCCTCAGTGGTCCCATAATCTCCTTGAACAGAAAATTTGGGACACCACTGAGTTATAGGATGTTGTAGCACAGGTTCTCTTATGTCCTGAGTCCTCACTGACCTTGAGTAGCTATGACCAAAATATTGGCTGTCCTTGTATTCCTTCTTTTTTCTCTAATTTTCAGTCTGTGGAAAAATACCATAGGATTGACTGGATACAATTTTGTATATACTTAGTTTTCTAAATGTCTGTGTAACAATGTCTAACTGCTTTTATCACACTGTATAAGAATTTATTACAATATCAATGACTGATGGAAAATACTGCTTGCAAATTAAGTGTAAGATGTTTGATATTTAGAAAGACAGTGATGTTAAGCTGAAGTGCCTGTGTTATAGAGTAATAGTATGATGAAGCTTCTCTTCTGGGGGGTTAAAATGTAAATCTACAGAAATTTTTTTATATTATGAGAAATATGATGGAAAATTTCAGCAAAAAATGAAAAAATAGCCTAAATAATAATCAGATTGCATTAGAATCAGTAATAATAATAATAAATTCAGATTTTAAAGTTTTAACTATAATTAATAGTAACTCTTAAGTTTGGGAAAAGATGGATCTCTTAGGAACTTAATAGTTAAGATGAAATGCTGAGAGACAATGAGATGACAGAATAACTATGTTTACTTTTCTACGAAGGAGCTCATCTTCATCTTTTTGTGCTTGAAGCATCGAACTTTGTTTTGCTACACTGAGCATTAGAAGTACAATGATGGTAACTAATTAATTGATCACTAATGTGATTAATTCAGGGAGTTGAGAACAGCAGTGCTACGTAGGTAAGCTTACTTCTCATTCATACATTACGGTTCTACTCATCTCTATTGTGCATATATATTAATATGTTAAAATTTATTTCTAATAAAATAATTTTAATTTCAACTCTGGTAGTCTATGGTAGTTTCATTGGGAGGAGAAATAGGCTAAGATATAAGTTATACAACAAAATGAAAAAATCAGAGTTCATGGTCATAACCAAATGACAGTAAGTGATCACGCTACCTGCTCAACCTACGTCTCCATGCACTTATGATTTATAATTACTTTTGCAATATTTTTCTAAATTTTACATTTCACTGGTTTGATTCTTGCTCACAACATTGCCAAATGTTACTTCAGGGACAAATTTTTATAATTTGCAAAATGGTTGATTGATACAGATTTTCATTACTTCAATATGTGCTCTGAAAGAGATGAATGTGTATTCATCTAGATAATGCACTGACTGAAAAGAACGCTCCTTCTCTGCAGAGAAAAAGCTATGGGTCAGATAGTGGGCGTGGGGGAGACACACAGGCCCTTCTACATCATTTTCAAGGTAATATCTAGAATTTGCTCTCATAGTATACTTCTTTTTGAATCATTCTGTTACTTTCAAAAATTATCTCCCTGCCATTATCTCTTTACCATTTAAACATACACTATATTATTTCTACTTATGTTTCAAGACTACTATTGCAAATATTCCATCATGCTTACAAATGTATATGATTTACTAATGCATATAAGACAGAATTTTAATTATCTTGATGTTAGAGACAAGGCACATAGAAAAGTAGTTTAATCTTCTATCATCAATATGAGACACTTTATTTTTCAAATTTGTTTTTTCAGAAAAAGCTCTGTCCAAAGTAGCTTTCTGCTATGACAGAAGTGTACTATGTCTATATTTTCAGTACAGCAGTCTGTTGTCATATGTGACCACTGAGCACTTGAAATATGTCCAGTGCTAGGAAGATTTAAATTTTAAATTTAGTTTAAATTTTATTAATTTAAATAATCTAGCCATATGCAACATTGCAGGCTAGGCCATATGTCGGTGTTTTTATTCGTATTTGTGAGCTCAACATTGCTCAGATGGTTCTGTCTTTAATGTTCTCATTATCTGATTCTTCTGAATTTGCCATTTATTCTTCAAAGAACTATTTCAACAGTGTTACAGTGTTTTCTATGTTAAACTTTCTCTGGAAGTTTACATGAGTTTTGAACTAGCCATTTATACTTAAAGTGAAAATCTCCTACTACACTGTTACCCATAGAGGCATAAGCTTCTTTTCAACTTGTGTATCTCTTAGATCCGTGCTCCACAGACATGGTAAGTGCTAATCAAGAAGGTCTGTAATGTTGTGCATCAGTCATGGAGCCCGAGCTTCCTGGCACCTGTCTTTTCCAATAAGAACACTTCAGAAAAGATATTTTGTGTCGTCATGAATATAAAGTATCGTGAATCTTATTTATACCCATTGTACAAAAACATTCTTCTTCAAAAAATTATGACAAACCACCCATCTCAGTGTCAGTTTTCTAGGCTTCTTTGATTCTTTTCATGTCACTTACATTAAAACTTATTGTCTTACACTTGCATTTGTACTCTATTTTTTAAGTAGAATTAAAGACCCATGAATGTGAAAAACACATTCTATTTATTTTTGTCTCCAAGGTATATATCCACAATCAGTGAAATATATTCTGTCATCTTATTTTTTCATTAAACTGAGAGACCAAAAGTAAGAAATTCCTATTTGCAGATAGGTACATCAGCATTCTGTTCTTAGTATAACAGTTTTCTGACTTTTTTTTTTAATCTCAGTTGGGCTCAGTAATCAAGTTTCAACCTGACTTACTCATAGTTGATAATGGCTTATTACTACTATTACCTCTAGCAATAAAGAGTCTTGATGACTTGGTAATGTAGTTAACAGCAAACAAGGGTTTTCTAGGAATCTTAGTAAGCAGTTGGAGGGAAGTCAACAAGAAGATGAAGAAAAATAGTAAGAAATCCTATAAAATTAAAAATTTAACAGTGGGTACTCTATTTGACCAACTTGATCTCTAATGTGTTCCCTTAGAGATCACATCAATCCTACAGATAAACTGAAATGAGGGGAGACTCATAGGCCCATTTTCTACTGCCAGCAATGTGCTCTGATTTCTTAGAATATTATGATAATCATAAAACAAAATATATCAGAAATATAAAATATCAGAAATATAAAACAAAATATATCAGAAATATATCAGAAAATAAGATACATTTTATAAGTAAGGAAAATTTTATAAAGAAATTAATGAAAAATAGACATGGGGTAAACCCCATTGAACTCTAAAACTCTTAAGTAAAACATCAGACTTCATGCCCCAGTGTAAGCTCAATAGGGTAGGTTTATAAGCGAGCCACCTGTGCACAGATTTGATATGCAGTTTTTATTTATTAAAGTACTTTGGACCAAATTTGCTTTTGAAACATTTAATATACTTAGAGATAAAGCATATTTTAATATTAAAGAAATAAAGGCCTAATTTTTAGAGTTCAGTGGGAAAAGATTAATGTAGAAATATTTCCAGCATGATTTCTGGCATCAAAAAGGACTTGATTTTAAGTCCTAAATCCTTCACTTATTAAATTGTCCTTGTGCAAATTTCAGAGCTGATTCTTAAAATTAACTCTGAAAATAAATGAAATCATGCATGTCAAATGGCTCAAGCACTCTCTGGAGGACTTAATAGGAGTTAGCTGTTACTTTCATGTTGTCATAACTGCTGTTATAAAAAGAAATGAAAATAAATCATCCAGTGATTAAGCATATTAGAATAAAAAATAAATTTTATTGTATATTTTATATAATTGGGAAGAAGTAAAGAATTACAAATACAAAATACAAAAATTTCGTTACTGTCATATTCTAAATTTAAAGAAAGATTAATTTCTAAGAGTAATTTGGGAGGCCACTCATTGCTAGAAATCCGTATCCTAATACAAAATATCATCAACAAGAGAACTTTAATAATATTTAAATGCAAATAATATGTGTGGAATATGTCATAGTCCAAGAAATCCTTCACAGGAAACAGTAAGAATACTAAAGAAATACAAATATATTTTCTTGGAAATGTTGAATTCTCTACTTGCATTTCATTTTGTTTTGCTTTTGTCATAAGTCCTCAGCCATCATTTTTACCCTAAGCAAACATAGCATGAATATTCAAAAACAGAAATGTTAGGTAAAATACAATTTATGCAATAAGAATTTTGCAACATACCGAGGCCTTGTTCTTTATCTTCCTGTCTCTTGTAGCCTTTCCTTTTTTGTTGCTAGTAAAATAGTGTAAGGTTCCATATTCCATCAAGGCTGCAAACACAAAAATAAAACAAACAGAAACAAAGAGATCCATTGCAGTCACGTAAGAAACCTTAGGTAAAGATTTCCTGGCAATTGTACTTAGGGTTGTCATGGTCAAAACTGTCGTGATACCTGTGGAGAGAAAAAAAGAAGATTAAAAATAATTTACTGGACTGCTTTACACTTTCATAAGATTTGGCAATATTGTGAACTGAAATAAACATTAGAAACAAAAAGATATGATTACTAGTCATTTACAGAAAGAATCACTGGTAACCATAGCTACACAATGTTAAATGCCTTCTTTTTGTCTGTGAATTTTAATCATTTAAATTACTGTGGAGCAAGGTGACTCCAAATATCTTTCCTTTCCTTCCTCCACAGCAATAAAATTATTAACTATTTAACTATTATGTGTTTTTCTGGAAAAATAACTTTGTCACCATTTGAGCAGTGGACTGTGCCCATAGGCTACATTGTAGGGAAACAGAGTTATGTATTGGAAGGAAAGTGTAAAAACTGGCATTAAGTAGATGGGGAATGGCCTTCTTCCTCTCATCATCATTCTGGAATACAGTGATTGGGGCACAGAGCCCTCTTAGACCACAGCATACCTTGGAAGTCGGAACCACCAATGAATGACTCAGCAGAAAGATACAAGGAACCTGAATCCCTAACACTGCAAAGTGCCTTATCACTTGGCAAATACCTATGAGCTCACATGAGAAATAAATATATTTTGCTCAAGCTGAAGCAAATGTGATCAGAGATCTTATACTATATACAGATATAACATAATGTTTTCTTATATGATAACTTGAATCTATTTTTAGCTCAAATTTAAGTGAAGAATAAAATCAAACTAAAGAATATTTCAAAATCACTGCATAAAAAGTACTACATATAAGACATCAGCACATGTAATTGAGATCTCTCAGAAGCCCCAGCACTGTCCACCTTATTTATTTGTCCTACCTGTTGGCTACCTTGTGTCCTTATTAATTGTGATTATTAATTTTAAGTCACCAAAATCATAGAAGCACTGTGTCACTTCTGAATAAATTGCCATAGCTTTCTTTCCTTATCTCAAAAAGTACTGTCCTATAAATAGAATTAGTGCTCTCCTAAAAGTATTAAATACAATGCTGAGCCAGGTGTGGTGGCACACACCTGTAATCCCAGCACTCAGGAGGCTGAGGCAGGAGGATTGGTGTGAGTTTGAGACCAGCCTGGGCTACAAAAGTGAGCTGAAGGCCAGCCTAAACTGCTTAGCGAGACCCTGTCTCAAAAAGACAAAAACAAACAAATAAATAAGTAAATAAATAAAATACTGAATGTTTTTTAAATTTGTCAGAATGATGAATTTTTTTTTTTTATTTTATTTTTTTGTCTTTTCGAGACAGGGTCCCACTGTGTAGTTCAGGCTGGCCTTGAGCTCACTTTTGTAGCCCAGGCTGGTCTCGAACTCACACTGATCCTCCTGCCTCAGCCTCCCAAGTGCTGGGACTACAGGCGTGTGCCACCATACCCGGCTGCTAGAATGATGAATTTTATAGTGAAGGAAAGAAAAATTAAAAGAGCTATAGCAGCAATGTCCACAAATCTTTCATGACTCCATCGAAATACGCTTTAATAGCTCCTCTCTCATCTCTCATGCTCACCTTTTTATTCTCTTCAGTTATTAAGATTTTTTTTAAGTTTTAAAAAAAGAAATAGAAAATAAAACAATGCAATGCTCTTAGAAACAGAGAGGCTGGGGCCAGGGAGATAGTTCAATGGCATAAGCACCTGCCTGGCAAGCATAAGGTCCCAAGTTTGATCCCCGGTACTGGAAAAAAGAAAAAAAGAAAAAAAAATATATATATATATATATGTATATATATTTGGGCTGGGGAGATATCTCAGTGGCTTAAGCACCTGCATGGCAAGCTCTAGGTCCAAAGTTCTATCCCACATACTGCAAAAAATAAACACAAAAACAAACAGATAAAAACTAGGCAAAACTAGGCTTGATCTATAATTTCACATATTTGTTTTGTGATCTTAAAAAAATATTCTTAACTCCTATCATTTAAAAATCGAGATAACAACATTTATTTATAATAAATGTATAGAAATGATTTAATTTACTTTTTTACTCATAGTGAATGAATTTGTCTTCCTAAATTACTAACATTGGTAATTTAAATAATTTTCTAAATAGCTGTATTTATATGCTAAATCCTTATTAAAATTCCATTTGCAATGTTTCCTAAGCGATTTCTTTTTCCTTCCTTCCTTCCTTCCTTCCTTTCTTCTTTCCTTTCTTCTTTCTTTTCTTTTCTTTTTGTTTTTCTCTTCTTGCAACATCTCTCATTATGCAGTTCAGGCTTCCCTGAGTTTAATTTTTAGCCCAGGTGGTTCTCAAATGTACAACAGTCCCCCTGCCTCAGCCTGTCCCATGCTAGGATTACAGGTGTGCATCATCATACTCAGCTCCTACTTCTTATTTCACCTAAGTTATATAAAAGATCCTTTTTACTTCAAAAGTGGTTAAGACCACTATTAGTTATATTTATAAACTTTTAACTTCTCCTGTTTTCTTCAGAAAATATACTTAGTATTTTAGTCATTCCAATTTTATTGAACTCATGATCAATATTCAACATACACTTCTAAATGCTATGTACACTGATGTTATGCGTGATATGCAGTAGGTGATAATTTTCTTCACATTTTCTACACTGTGATTGATGTCTTATTCTTGTAGTTGTAACAGAATGAAAAAGGGATGTTAAAATCCCCAATTACAGTTACAGATTTGTCTTTTTCCATTGTCCTTGAAAATTTTTGCTTTCATGATTTTGTAATCAAAACTACATCTCTAAAATTTTATATGTAGTAAACACTCTACTTTGACAGAGCACAGTGGCAGGGGCTACCCCCAAGGTGAGCTGAAACAGGAACGAACTGAGACTGGGCATGGCGCACCTGTATTCCCACCACTTGGGAGGTTGGGAGACTGAAAACAGGAGAATCACAAGTCAGATCTATGGAGTGAGACTCTGGAGACCCAGTACCAAATATATATGTCTCACAAGACAGACCAACATATATAAAATTTAGATAAAACTAATTTTGTGCCAAACGTGGTAGCACACACCTGTAATCCCAGCACTTGGGAGGCTGAGGCAGGAGGATCAGTGCAAGTTTGAGACCAGCCTGGGCTACAAGGGTGAGCTCAAGGTCAGCCTGAAGTGCATAGCGAGACCTTGTCTCAAAAAGACAAAAAGACAGAAAAAAAGAAAAAAAGAAAAAAAAACTAATTTTGTTTGCTTAATAATATTCTGTTTTTGCATCAAAATTCTTGAAATTAGTATGTGTTTTGATTCTGTTGTCAATGGTTGCAACAAATATCAATTTATTAAACCACTATTATACATGGTTTATAAAAAAACTGTAATAGGTTTTAGCCTTCAGAATTTTCTGCTTAAATTAATAAATAATATCACAGTGGTTAAGTTGGCAACACGATGAATTTCTGATTAAAATATTTCTGCAACTATGACAGCAAGAAAACTTTTGTAATATTTAAAGAAAAATATATGATGACTTCAAATATCATTGAGTTTCCTTTATGGCTTCCTTGTTCAGGATCTTAGACTCTAAGGAGAACCAGATCTCCAAGTTCACAGCAAGATGCTTTAGGTTGATTGCTGCCACCTGTATGTGTTTTAAAATTTACCCTAGTTGGTGCATTTAACAGATATCATAGAAATCACGTAGAGAAATCTTCAATGTTGAAAATAGAAAACATCTAAACTGATTTTTTAAAGTAAAAATTACAGCAGTGTTCTTCAAGCCCTACATTGATCTTGGAATTGAATCATATAACTAAGCTTTCTGTGTGTCAATATACCAACATAAGTTATTAGTGTCTTTTAAACACATGTGCAGTAATTAGTCACTTGTTTTTTCTTTTCTTTTGGTGTTTAGAACAGAGTCCACAGGGTCTCACTATATTGACTGGACTTGTACCGATTCTCCTGTTTCAGTCTCCCAAGTGTTGGGATGACGTGCTCCTGTGACCATGCCCAGTCTCAGTGGCTGTCTAAGAGAGCTCTGGGGGCAAGGTCGGCACAGCACAGCTGGACACACCATGCTGGGATTGAACCTCTGACACTGTGCTCTGACTAAGGAGGTGCTTTAGTCCACTGAGCTATCTGACCAGCCCCAGTCACTTATTTTCTTATAAGGACATTTTTTTTTTGAGATAGATTGCTAACAGGAGTACAACAAAAATCACACTTTATCTAAGGTGAATTATAGATTACCCTTTTAATCAATGTTATGTTACACATAGCTCTTAGATACACTTAAATAAATTATGCACTTCATGCATCCCATGAGCCAGGGAGCTTCTTCTTCCTTTCAGGGACCTGCCCTCTGAAAAAATTGATTGTTCATTGTCAACATGGTAAGAGCAAAGGATTTCAAAGCCATCCAAACACACTCAAATGAATGTAATTACTAGTCATTCAGCTAAAACCTGAATTAAATGATGATGGAAGGCAACTGAAAACACTGATCAATATAAGGAATATCCTGAAATTTTAAGGTTTTTACTGTGCTATTTATAAAATATATATGAATATAAAAACATATATTCAAAAATGTTAGAAATAGTGTAGCAAAGTATATATATATATATATATATATATACATATATATATATATATATATATAGTATTTTAATAGTTTCCATTGAAATTTGGTGGAATGTTTCTAATATATGTATCTATAAACTTTTATTACATTACAATATTTTTAATCTTGTGCTATTTTAGTCAGACATTGCTTATCATACCCAGTGATGTTCGTGCAGGTACTGCATCTTTATTGATCCAAAAAGATACCCAAGAAAGAACAACTGTTAGAATACACGGGATATAGGTCTGAATAGTGAAGTATCCCATTCGTCGACTCAGGTCAAAAAAAATTGTCATGATAACATAATCTCCTAGAAGAAAAATAGAATGCTTCATTTTAGCTAGAAAAAATATGAAATATATATTCCAACTCATACATTTAAATATCAATGCCATTTGTGCTAGCACAATTCTCTAATACATATTTTATCCTTACCTGAGATTGTGTGAGCAATTTCAGTTGAATTTCTTAAACCGACAAATGCAAATTGATATAATCTCCAGTACTTAGGATCGGCCACCTCTACAGAAGGTTTTTTCCATTTATATTCAATTTCATTTTTGGGGTATCCATCTATTGAAAAAATTTAAAAGAAAATATATTGATTCACAAGAGCAAAATCAGGTACTGATGCAATGACAATATTACCCCAAAATAAGCTCTTGGAAATTCTTCATATGTTATAAAATAAGGGAAATGAAAAAAAGACTGAATGAGACATGAACATATAATTTAAAGAGCAATCCTTTTTTCGTTATTTCATGCTGATATGCTGATTTCAGAAACAAATTTTCTTGGAGCCCTTGGTTGTTTTGGTTGGGGCAATTTTTCATTTGAATCTATCTACATACTTCTACTTTACAAAGAAAATTTACCCTATTTGACTTCAAATCCACGATTCTGTCAAAACCACACTGTGGAGTTACCATATTTTCAGCAATCCTTAAGTCATAACTTGAGTGTAAACCTAATTTTTAGGCTTTGAATTTTTAGGTGGATTTAGTGGCTAAAAATGCTTTTTCCATTTGTAATCACCTATATAGTTTTGGAAATATCTCAGTAATATGAAATTTTTAACTATTGTAATGAAATGATTAGTCTACATTTTAGAAAGAGTTCACAAATTCACTGTAAATAGTTTGCAAATAATATATCATTTCCCACAATTTCTTTTCAATAATGAAATAAAAGAGATAAAATAATCATCTCTGCTAATTTACTTAGAAATTTACATTTCATTTTATCTCTTTCTTTTGTAGGCCTCTATATGCACTACTTTTTAATATTTACTATTCATTACAATGATAATAAATAGTCTGTAGTCATAATGCACATGATTAAGAGCACAAGGTACTTAGCAATTCTGTTTCATAACACTGAATTTTAAAATTCATGGTATAATAAAATTAGATTTACACTTTTATATGCAATTTTTAAAGAGGTTTAGTTTAGTGCTAGATCTCTATAGAATGTTTAAAGAAGTTAGGTATGATTATTATGTCTATGCTATTCATACTCAATTGTGTTTACAGGGAGGAATTATTAATCAAAACCAAAGCAATGGAGAACCAGCACATAAGCATAGCATGTAGGCAAGAGCCTAGCATCTCCTGTCAGCCAGTGGTTACAATCTGCTACTCCTTTAGAATTCTTATTAATACACTCTCTGGTATGATTTCCTGTTTCACTTATTGAAAAATTAAGGTCTAAAAAACAAAGAAGTGAGAACTGAGATCACTAGTACAGAATAATGTTGCAATGAGACTAAGCTTATTAAATTAATCTAAGAAAATAGTTAATATAATACAATAAGACATGCTCTAGAACTTAGGAAAAGTAAAATAATACTGCTAAGTAGTTATGTTGTATTCTACTGAGACTAGGTTCGAGAATATGATTACTTAAGAGGAATTATGGGGGCTGGGGAGATAGCTCCGAGGCACAAGTGCCTGCTGGGCAAGTACAAGGTCCTGAGTTCGAACCCTGGTCCCACAAAAAAAAAAAAAAAAAAAAGAGGAATTACGAAAGGAAAGAATCAGATAACTTGTATAGGGATTTATTAGAATACCAACGAATGACGGAAAGAGAAATTATGAAAAAAACAGATAATTCATATAGGGATTTATTAGAATATCAGTGATTGACGGAAGATACCAATTCCACGCTAAGTGTAAGATGTTTGATATTGAGAAAGACAGTGATGTTAAGCTCAAGTACCTATGTGATAGAGTAATAATATCTGAAAGCTTCTCTTCTGGAGGGTTAAGAATGTAAGTTTACAGAACAAAAATTAGAGAGAAGGAAGGACTACAAGAATAGCCAATATTTTGGTCCTAGTCCTTCAAGGTCAGTGAGGACTCAGGACATAAAAGAACCTTATGTGCTAGAACATCCTATAAATAAATGGTTTCCCAAATTTTCTGTTCAAGGAGATCGTGGGACTACAGAGGAAAGGGATTGACAATGTATAATATAGCAACTATGAAGGACAATAGTATGAATTGCATCAATTACCGGGATTGTACTACCAATGTGCTTTGAAAATATTACATTGTTATTTCTTTTAAAAGTAAAAAAAAAAAAAAAAGAAAAATAACTGATATAGCTATTTTATGGAAAAATACTACAATTTTATGCATCAATTATTTTGCTTTAATCAATTTTAGATGTCTCTATTTTCCTTTAATTCAATTTAAAATACTTAAAGTTAATGTTTCTAACATGTTTTCCACCTTAGTAGTCTTCTCAAATATTTGCTATTCAGAAAGTAAATCTTCTCAACTACTCATTTTTAAATAAATTTTAATTCTAATACCGTAAAGTTAAATTGTTTTCCAAAAAATGAATATAATTTGAATTACTTTTTATTACAGGATGAACACATTTTATATAGTTAAGTTTTAAAAAAGCATTTAAATACAAACCTATCTCCAGTAAATCTTTATGACAAATAACACATTGGAATATGCTGAGTTGTGAAGATGATTCAACAAAATATTTATAATGACTATATATTCATTATTATTCCTTATATAAAATCAAGAGACAAATACATTATTGGCTGTAATTATATGCAACAAATTTGAGCACAATCTATGTTATTTAAAATTGCAACTAATTCCATATATATATATATATATATGTATGCCACTGAGCTATCTCCCTAGATTTATTTTATATTTTTAAAGAAACAAATTTTAAAGCTAAAATTCTATGAAATCATCAAATATTTTATCACTTACAGCTTGAAAACTCTAGTGGACAGGAATGTTCATCCATAGGAAAATTATGAAGTTGAAGGTAACATTCTGCATTAATTGTGAGTCTGTGCAGATAGAAAAATAAATACTGAACGAAGCTATAATTTTGATCATTAAAAATATCTTGTTTGTTTTTAATATGATTTGGGCCTATAATAGCAATGTATGATATATTAGAACATAATACTAAAATCAAGATCCCAAATATTATTATAACTCCCATAAGTGAGCATAAACACTCTAACAGTTTTTCTCTAAAAATTTGTCTATCTCTGTGTAAATTTCAATATGACCTCTGAACTTAACATTTAAAAAGTTATATCTAAAATATTCTTTTAAAGATTCTAAAAATCTCCCCAAACTTGCATATGCACACCCATATGTGCATACATGTACAGGATGAACACATTTTACATAGTTAAGTGTGCTGATATTGACTCTTCATGTATCACAAACACATTTCTGCTAAGAATGATTCTTAACATGCAGGTACAGCATATTGAAGGAAATTAATTGAACATTATACATCAGTTTTTTCTTGGAGATATTGTAGTCACTCTTGATAATTTGATTATATTGTTTTATAATAGTATCAACTCCATGAGAAGAATCAATGATTTATATTGTAGACTAAAAAGCATTAATGGTCACCTAACAACCTATTTTGTGTCTAGGAAAAGAATTTTAAAACTTGGAGGTTTCTTTTTTCTTAGCTGTAGACTTTTTCACATAATAAAATTGTGAACTTTAAAAGTTTTGCCAGAACATTTTGCCAATTGGAATTTAGCATAGGAAAGGAAAATTATATCTTCTGTGTTACAGTTTTGAAGAAAAAAACTTTAGAAGCTATTCAAACCTTAGTTTAAATAAACTGGAATGACTGTAGATTTTTTATAACAGTACTACCTTAGAGTATAAAGCACCCGTCCATCACTCCAAATTCTCAGCAGACGATTAGGAGTTGTTATCCAGTGTGCATCAGATTTTCTTGAGTTTCTGAAGAAAGTGTCGGGAATCCAAATCTTCCCAACCATATTACTATTGAGCATCAGCACTTTCATAGTACTATTGAATTTCAGACGACTGTCAAACCAGGTTTGGGCAAAAATTATATCTATTGTGTATTCCTAAAAGATACAAATAATAATTACATTTTAGTAAAGCCACTAATTTTATATTTTTCTTAGAAGTTGGAATCTTTAATATTTTAATGGTTCCACTAGTAGTCTTTATGCTTAGCCTTTCTTGAGGAAAAAAAGGTCATTGCTTTTACTTTTTAATTAGTACATGAATTATAGAATATAACATTCAAAATTTGTAATAATTTCTCTTACCCAGTATGACTCTGGTTGCTTTTATTTTATGTTTTATTCAAGGTTGTATAAGATGTGAGGTAGGTAAAAGAAAATTATCTTAATGTTAACAATACTAATTTTTGTAATATTTAAAGAATGCTCAAGTGACAAAAATAGCGAATATGAAAATCAAGACAGAAATTTCCACCAAATTCTCTAGAAGCATTTACATTTTCCTTAGCTTAAAAATACTATTTCAATTATTTATTTCCACTGGTTTTAAGTTCTTGGAAGGCATCATGAAAACTATTTAGAAATTATACCATGCCAGGACCTACATTAAGAACTTTTCGGGTGAAGGTGGGGATGATGGTACAAGTGTGCAATCTCCGCACTCCGGCAAGTGGAGGCAAGTGGACTGAGTTTGCACCTATCTGGGTCAATTTCATAACTTCAAGAGACACTTTATCAAAATAAAAGTAAAGAATAAAAAAGAGCTGCTGATGTAGGTCAGTTTGAAGGGAGTTCTGTATGTATCACACTGTTAAATGTTTCTAAAATCCTGTGAATGTAAATAAGGAATGCCATATTTGCCTTTATTTCATAACAGAAAAGCAAAATAATCACTTCACCTCACACCGTTGTTATCAGTTGATGCGGAAACATCCACTGCATGGTTGAATTGCAAGCCTACAACTACAGTAATAAGTACACATCATAATATTCAATGTGAGGCCTGGTAGTCCTAAGATTAAAGCAAAGACTTGGCCCACAATCAGCAGGTAACTATAAATAGAAAGTTGCATGATGATGAAAGGACTTTCAGGAGGATATAATTACATATTATCTCTTTGTAATCTGGTAAATAAGTATTTAAAATTACTTGACAATATAATGCATAAAAACTCAGAGACCACCAGTAAGTACCCTAGAAGGGACATAGTAAATGAGAGTGTAACGTTGAAATCAAAAGACAAAAAAAAAAAAAAAACCCTTAAGAGTTATTAAAATGTGTGATTTGTGGTGTGAGGGATTGTTTAATTATACCTGATTCAATATTAGCAATTTATGATTGAAATATTTAACATAAGAATTAGAAGCAGCATGGGGAACTTACTAGTGCATAAAAGGAAATATGCTAGGGAGATATGGAAAAGATGAGGAATGAAATTATTAAGGAATTTTGATCAAATCCTAGTTTAAAGGTAAAATATCTACAATTAGCTGAAGCGTACAAAAATTTTTTTTACCATTGTTGAAAAGAAAGGTTACAATTTTGGAAGAATACACATATGGTAATTATTTAAAAGTCAGAATGGTTCCAGATATTACACGATTGACTATGACATGGATGTTTTGCTATAATAGCATATATAATGTCTACATGTGAAATGTGATGCATAATTTCCCCATTTAATATTGCACATAAGCTAGTTATATATTTAGCATCTATTGCATGCCTGTTGTTGTCTTCTATGAATTTGAAGGCATGAAGGCTGTGCACAAAAATATCTGAATTTTCATGTAGTACTAGTTGGAATTCTCAAGCAGTTTAGAGGAAGAAAAGCTTAATTGTTTTTGCATTTTTAATACGGGAGTTACACCATCAACCTGATAAAAATTTTTCAACCAAGTAAGCCTCTTAGATTTCACAGTCACAATCCTTCAGATGTACTGTTTGCAAGTTCATCTGAGACAAAATACAAACACATTCTATATCATAGATTACTGAAGCATATTTATGCTGCATATAATCCAATATCTGATTGATTTCTATGAGTGGAGTGGTGTACTATATGGCCATGCATGGTGTATACTCAGTTTGACTAATGTAACTTCTCTTTGACCCTTGTAGAAAACTCCTAGACTAAGGTTCCAATTCATCCCTATTCACACCTTCATGACCAGTCAGATGTCTTTCTAATTTTTGGTCAATTATGACTTACTCAAGTAACTTTTTGCATGACACAAATGATTATTCAAAACTAACAGCATAATCATGCCAATGACCTAGTTTTTGGTTTTAATAGCATCTTAGTCACTGTCATCATTGCTGGAACAAGAAAACCTCAGACTGATAAGAGAGATTTCTTTTAGCTATGTTTCAGCCTGAGATCAGCTGGATTCCAAAGGAAAAATAGCATGGCCATGACAGAGAGGTATGATCGAGTAAAAGCTGCCTTTCCCACTCTGGCAGAAGAGAATAGAAAAGAGTCAAAAAAGGAGATACATCCTTTAGGCCACGCTGACCCCTAATCCTCCTCCTGCGGCCAGGTGCCACCTCCCAACACCACACGTAGTTATGTAATTACAGCTGAGTCCATGCCCCATGACTCAGTCCCCTCTAATAAGCTCCACCTGGGTGCTCAGGAGGCTTTGATGGGACGTCTGCATATAAACAATAGCTCACAAGTAAGTGTCAATAGAGGCCTCATACTCACTCCATGTAAGCCCACAAAGAGTGCTTAAGTCAACATCATTAGGAGGAACTATGCTGTAATTTTGGATGAGATCAAACAGCAGAATCTGATTAAGATACTACCCTGGACTACAACTGGACATTTATCCAACAGTGGGTGGTAGAAGGAAATTAATGCTATGGGCTGGCTATGCCAACTTGCAGCATAAAGGTGGTATTTGAAAACTCTGTGTATGGGTCAGGTTTCATAAGTATCTCTAGCTGCTGCTTAAAAACTGTCAGGATTGTTTTGTTCTATTGCAGTATTGTGACATGCTATATACATATATATGTCCTATCACTGAGCTATATCCCAAGCCACAGATTTTCTTCAGAATGCCAGATTTTAAAAAAAATTACTCATCACTGTTGTTGTAATTCAGGAATAGTACACCAGACGTGGTGGTACACACCTGTAATGCCAACACTTCAGAGCCTGAGGCATGAGCATATATGTGAGTTTGAGACCAAACTGGGCTACAAAACTGAGCTCAAGGCCAGCCTGAACTGCACAGCAAGACCTTGTCTCAAAAAGACAAAAAAATCAGGAATAGCTATCTTAACTTTAGACAAGTTTGATTTCATGCTAAAACTAATCAGAAGTGGTAGAGAAGGTCATCATATACTGGGTAAAAGAACAATTAAGCAGGAAAAGATGACAACCACTATAAACATAGATGTACAAAACACTGGTGCACCCAGCTTCATAAAATTCATAGTAGTTTGCATATATCAGATAAACACTGACATATTTATAAAGGAAAAAACATCAGAGTTGAATGAGACCTTTGAAGAAATGGATGTAATAGATATTTATGTAATGTTCCACCTAAAATATCAAAGAATACATATTTTTTCTCAGCAAAAAATGAGGCTTTTTCCAAAATAGGCGACATAGTAGTCCATAAAGCTGAAGCAAATGCCAAAAAATTAAAATTTTCTCGTGCATATTATCAGATCATGATGCAATTAAATTAGAATGTAATGGCAAAATAAACCACATAAAGTCTGTAAAGGCATAGATGTTGTATGTTATGGTCCAGTGCCAAAAGAAATGAGAAGACCCAATGAATGTAGCTTTGGAGGTGTCGCTGAGTTCTGTCTCTCTCAAAGTGAGCCAGGGTGCCAGAAGCATCTCCTTTTTATTTAGGACTATAACCTTAGTTGATCTTCACTATTTGTTTAATGCTAGGTTCACACAATTGTTAAATAAAAGGATTACAAAGAGGGGAGGAGATAATCAACATCTTAAGTAAGGGCAGAGACATCAATCAGGATAAGCTGTTACCCGTCTTCTTTTTTTTTTTTTTTTTTTAAGAATTTTATTTATCTTATTTCATTTTTTTTCTTGTTTCAGAACTTTTGTTTGTTTGTTTATTTTTATGGCCGGCTCAGCCTGCCCTGAGGGCAGGGCTGGTGCAGCATGTGGTGCTGAGGATCGAACCGCGGTCCCTGAAGCCGCCCAAGCTTTCCTAAGCAGGCGCTTTAGACCACTGACCCATCCTGTGCCCGCCTTCTTAAATCCCAGTTTTCTGGAATCCCTAAATAACAGATTACAACCTGCCCTAAGCTTTGTTTATTGTTCTTCGCTTCTTTAAGATGATAGTTTCTTATCTCTACACATCGAAATTAAGCAATACTCTCTAGAAAAATTGAAGTGTCATGGAACAAGTGACCTGTGAGAAATTGCACCGTTGTTACAATCAAAGGACAGTTCTGGCAAAGATAACAGACCTTATAGAACAAAAGGAAAGCAGCCCTAAGAAGGAAGTTTAACAGAATGAGCGCTGAGTGAAATAATAGCGATGTACTTTAAAGTCCCAGTAAAACAAAAACCAATCCAGATGGACATGTAATACCTGGAAAGAACTTATGTGTTCAGAACAGAAATTAATTAAATTGACCCAAAGCAAAACAAAAAAGTGCAAAGACTTAATAACTGAAAAAGTTGGCTCACTGAAAAAATAAACATACTCATGTGGTCTTAGAAAGAAATAGAATGAGAGAAGAAGAAAGGAGAAGGAGAAGGAGAAGGAGAAGGAGAACAACAAGAACAACAAAAACAACAGAAGGAAGGAAGGAGCCTGTAATCCCAGCACTTGGGAGGCTGAGGCAGGAGGATCGGTGCGAGTTCCAGACCAGCCTGGGCTACAAAAAGTGAGCTCAAGGCCAGCCTGAACTGCACAGTGAGACCCTGTCTCAAAAAGACAAAATAAAATAAAATAAAATAAAATAAAATAAAAAGAAGGAAGGAAGGAAGGGAGAGGGAGAGGGAGGAATGGAGGAAGGGAAGAAGGGAGGGAGGGAGGGAGGGAGGAAGGAAGGAACCTAATCTGATTAGAAATGAAAAAGTGGCATCCCAACTGACATTGATTAAATCCAGATTATTATAAAAGCCTTTGAGAAACTGTACTCTAATTGGATAATTTAGAAGATATAATTATATTACTAGATTCATATGAAGTACCAAAACGAAGCACAGAAAGTATAAATACCCTGTGTAATATAATAACAATGATATTAAAGCAATAATTTTAGAACCTTCATTAAGAAAAATCTCAGGTCCTGATTGTTAACTACTGAATTCATAAGTACTTTAGTGAAAAGTATCTTTTTTAAGAAACTGAAGGAAAAAGGGTAGTCTCATAGTCACTCTTGAAAACTAACATTATCCTGAATTCAAAGACAGAAAAGGACCTGAATGCAAAAAAAAAAAAAAAAAAAAAAAAAAAAAAAAAAAAAAAAAAAAAAAAAAAAAAAAAAAAAAAAAAAAAAAAAAAAAAAAAAAAAAAAAAAAAAAAAAAAAAAAAAAAAAAAAAAAAAAAAAAAAA